>NW_012192929.1:852749-868757 GCF_000504015.1 Erythranthe guttata
GTATATCAAAAGAAAAAAAATCAGATTTTTTTTTGAAATTATTTTCAGAACTTAAATTGGATTGACAATCGAAATCTCACACGTATACCAATACAATTCCGATCCAAATAATTTCGGAAAAAATCGAAATTCAGAATTTTGAAATTCGGTTTGACAAATATTGCTCCAAAATTGATTTTTTGGACCGAAACCGGCGGAAATCAGATGTTTTTATATTCACCATTCTATTTATAACTTAAGAAACATATATATAGTGAACACCACATCACGCCTTTTTTACTTTTATTATATTAATCAAGCACACGATGCAGTCAAATTAAGCAAACATGTATATAATTGAATTGACTAAATTTATTAATAGTATAACCCCGAGATTATTCAATAATTGCACTTTAGCCCATCCTATAACCAATCGAGCCATCAAAGCCCATTTGTTAACAAATCTAAATATTTGGGCTTAAATGTTAGCCCAAAACATCTCCCTCTCTCTCTCTCTCTCTCTTCCTCTCTAATATAATAATAATATGGGAAAAATATATTTTGTGTCCCTCAAGTTTGCACCAATTTCATATTCTGTCCCCATGTTCACAAAAAAGACATATTTAGTCCTTAATATTTAAAAAATGCAATATTTTTAGTCATTTCCGTCAATTTCACGTTAAAAATAACAGAATGAAGCGTGTCACCGTCACTCCCTTAACCAACCTACTAGCGGTAGATTGATGGAAATTGATATGCCTATTGGCCCAGCCCAATAGCCCACATTTACTGGGCCACAGGCCCAAATTAATAGTTATTTATACGAAGGCCCAATCATACCCAAAGAAGGTTGGGTCCGCTAAATTGATCTCGGCCCAATCAATAAAGTATAAATACAACTTAAATTCATTTTATAAAGGTACGTTATTATTATTCAATCAATTCCTCTTTTCGAATTCTCTCAACATTTACCAACTATCTTCACGTCTGACTTGAGCGTCGGAGGGGTTTCCGCCGGATCAACCCCCGGCTTAGATTACGTGTTTTCTGTTCGCAGGATCCCAGAGCAAATTAAAGTTCTCAGGACTATCTAGCTCGTGAGCACGTGACCTACTTTGCTCTCCCAGCTTCAACACATTAGGTGATTTATTTTTTACGTCATCAGAAATGACCAAGAGTGTTAAACTATTGGAATATTAGGGACCAAATGTTATTTTGTGAACATAGGGGAACAAATATAAAATTAGTGCAAACTTTAGGGGTAAAAACTGTAATTTCCCCAGAATAATACGAATGAATGTTGAATAATCAAAAGAGAGTGTTGAATAATATAATTCTCCATCTTTCTGTGAGACCTGAAATTCCAGCTACTACAGAATCATCTTCAACAAGAGTACGCCCCTTCTCCCACTACCTACGTATATATATATTCTCTGTGTGTGTGTGATTGTGCGTGTTTATATTCTTCTTTTTGCGCTATTTTATTCGTTTATTCTTTTAATTTTTTTATTTAGTGTTAAAAAAAACAAAATTGTATTCCGCTGACCAAATCGTTGTGAAGAAAATTCAGAAAGGAAACTGAATTGAAATTGCTGCTAACAAATTAAGAATATCGGAAATTTGAAATAAATGTGGGTCAGTTAATTAGGTTTCGATTTTGTTTTTTCAGTTTGCTGTACTCGAATCATTTATTTTGTAGCTCACGAATCACTGATCGGAAATTTGTTGATACTGTTGTTTTTTTGTAGAATTAGGTATCTGGAATTTATCTATTATTTTTTGTTTTAATTTTATCTGATGGTGTTCTTTGTGTGGTGATGGAATCTTTGTGCAGAGGCGAAATTTGTAGATTGAATTTTGTTTTTTGCTCCCTCTTGGAATCTGATTTTGGGATATAATGGCTGGTGAGGATGATTTCACCTTTTGTCCGGTATGTTCTTCGATGTTTTTCATGAACTATTTCGTATTGTAGTTTCAATTTATTGGCAAATTACTTGCTCGTTTTTGGGGCGGTTTTCCCTAAATCGTGTATAAAGATCAATATGAGTTGCTTTTTATCGACTTGTTTTCAAACTTTAATTCTGGCGTCTGCTAATAGTGACGGAGCCAATGTGGTTCTAGGGCGGTTTTAGGGTGTTTTTGTATATTTAAATTGTAGATTGATCTGAAATTTTATTAAAAATTCGCAATCTGTTAAGAACTCCTTTCAAAATCTTTCGTCGACAATTCCACTTTTGCAGTTTAGAAAATCTCACGGCCCTAGCAAATATTAGTCATTGGGGGATTAATTGATATTTTGGTGTCTTACATCGAGAAATATATATCAGACAGTTTCTAATATCGACAAAGTGATGGTTGTTTTTCGATAAATATTTTTTATATAAAAAATGTACATTTTGTTTTCTTGTACATTTTTTTTTCGATTTGTAATTCACCTATTCTTTTAGTATTCAACTTCGAACACTTTGTGGTGTTATTAGGTTCCCCCGCCAGTAGACGATACTCAGAAAGTTGCCGAGGATGTAAGCGGGATTCGTATAGATGATGTAAATGAAAATGCTTCCGATAAGATTAGTGACAAGAAAAATGGTACTAATATATGGAAAGTTAGTGGTACCTCTCAGAAGCAAGAAACAGTTGGCTCTTTGTCTTTTACTGTTACTGATGCATCGTCTAGCGGAGGAATCGATCAACAGCCCCAAAAAACAGCAGAAGTGGGTCCCGCAAGTTCAGCTAAGGCTTCACCGCCTGTAAAGAAGTCTACGGCTCGTGCGAAGGTTCCTTTTGAGAAGGGGTATAGTCAGGTGGACTGGCTTAAGCTTACAAGAACGCACCCTGATTTGGCAGGTTCTTACCATCTTTCTTTTTTTTTTTTCCCGAAATATGTTTGGTAAATTTCTCTATTGACAATCTAACTGTAAAATTTAGCCAAACAAAATAATGATATCAAACTTTTGATGCAATTTCTTTTACTTTCTCATTGCTACATTCGGGTACCGTCTAAGTCGGGTGATATGCATTTGTGACCAATTTTTCTCAACTAAATAGTACATTAATCACACTCAACACAAAAATACTCGCACATGCATAGAAATAACCACTTGTTGAACGATTCAGCTTCAATTCATGTGCTTTGTCGTGCCAATTATGGGCTAGTATAGTCAAAATTTTCTTGAATTTTCATATATGCGTGACGTAATGTGGAACCATGTGTCCATTTTTGGAACTTATTTGTGTGCAGCTGTCCAATTTAGCTTAAGTTCTGCAGAAAATAGTACATGATTAATGTTCAAGCACAATCAATTTCTACTTAGTCGTAGTGCATAACTGAATTGTTCTGTGTTCATATTATATTGGTCTCAGGATTGAAGGGACAGTCAAATAAGAGACTTATATCATTGAGCGAAGTCAAACAAAATCAGTCTGAAGACTCCATGTGGACTGTTCTAAAAGGCCGTGTCTATAATATTGCCCCATATATGAAGTTTCATCCTGGAGGTACCCATTGATTTTGTACTGCAGAGTATTTCTAATTATTTTGGATTTTTTTTTTTAAAACTCGTATTCTCTTAGTGATTGTGGTTTGTTACTGTTACTGTCTTGCAGAATCTTTGCTACTACTAACAAGTTCTTTTAACTGTTTATATTCGATTTGTATATCATCTAATTTTTTTTACCGTACATCTGCTGCTGCTGCTAGGTGTTGATATGCTGATGAAGGCAGTTGGAAAAGATTGCACGTCTTTATTCAGTATCCTTTTTGTCATATTTTACCAACATTTTTTTATCAATTTCTACCGAATAAAATTATTATGATATCTGGGACTATTGCAAATCCTGATTCTTGATTCAGATAAATACCATGCTTGGGTTAATGCAGAATTCATGTTGGAGAAATGTCTAGTCGGCGTTTTAGACGTGGGCAAATGAAGATATTCGCTTCGTAGAAAAAAGATTCAATTCTTTTGCGACAATTATATTCCCCTCATATCATTGTAGAGGCCAGGGGCAAGAGATTCAGCTTAGTATATATGTTCTTACATATTTGAGAGGGGAGACTGATATAAAGACTGTATTTTTATCAATTGATCAGTTTGTCAATGTTGAGCATTGGAGAACAGGATTATGGCTTTACAATTCTTGGCATTAATCATATTTTCGATTTATATATTACTGTTCTTCTTCTGTTTTTCTTGCGTTGTATTTATATTCGACTGATCAAATTATTCCGAAACATTAACTTGTATTACAAGCAGTTGAAAATCAGCTCATGCAAATTACATATTTGCAAAAGTAATGCCTTATCCTTTGATTAGCTTCGAGAAGAGGCTAATCATCTATTACATATATCTTAGAATTGTTCGTCTCAAATATCTCGATAATGCAAATATATATTACTATTATTATTACATCTTCGCTGCAGGAAAAACACGGACTTCATCAAGAACAGGGCCACAGAGAGAGCCAAAGTCATCGATCCTCGTATGATAAAACGAGCTGAAGAAAGTCAACCTGGTCCTGTCCGAAACAGCCGTGAACTGAAAGTTGTAAGTCGAAAACTTCCCTTTGCCTTCAGATTTAAACTGTGCTTTCGATGTAGTTTTAGCAGCGAAAGCCTCCACAAGCATCGATCCATGACAGCCGTTTTTAGCATCACCAACAACAAACGAGAGATTGTAGACTTTGTTTGGGACTGTTCTGATGATTTGCGCAATTGCGCTCTCTCTTCCCGCAACAAGTTCGACTGCAGATTTTCCGAAAGGTACGTTGAAATGTTTTGAGTCGATAAATTTCACAGCTTTTAATGATTCGATAATCCAACCAGGGAGTGGTGAAGTTAGGTCTTCTTGTTTTGGTGGGAGGAGAACTCCGTGAGACGAGTTCATTAGTAGATGAGGGCCTTCTTCAAATCCTTCGTTCTTGACTAGGTTCACTGCAAAAAAAATAAAAATAAAAAATAGTTGGAATAAAGGGTTTTATTGTTTAATTAGTAAACATAGATTACATGTCGAATACTGCAGAAACAGTTGGATCTGGGAATTAGACATGTAATAAAATTATGAAGTCAAAGTAGAGCCACCTGGTGAAGGGAATAACTAAAAGTCAGACCATTTAATAATGCTGTGAAAGCTAAGCACAGTATAATAGATCTTATGTTTAGTGTTTAACATAATGCACAAAGACAGTGCATGCACAGCTAAAAATCACATGCTAGGAAAATTGTAAACTCTCCATTATGAGGCTCGATTTTTTAATCGAATGATTTGGAGGCTGGGATTTTAAAACCCTTAATAACAAATTCTATCGAACGTGTTTCGATGAAATCGTTTTCACAACGAATTTCAAATCTTTAAAATCGAGTTGTTTTCCAGGTTATTGTGGTGAATTTCGAACGTATCTCATTTGAAGCTATGTCAAGATTCTCCCCACCCAAAATCGTTCCATCCGAAACGAAAGGAAATAGCATAAACATGAAACCGAACATTTATAAACCTTAAAAAGGTGAAAATCGATCAAGGAAACGAGAAAACCATTGAAGATAAGAGAGGTGTTTGTTAGATGATAATTACCTCTACTTGGCTTAGGAGGGAAGAGTTCTTTAATGGCAACGGCATCCAAGAGGGGCCCACAAGCAGGATCTTCCTGCATACCAGTGTTATGAAAAATCACCTTCACGTAATTCGAATTAGCCCTAAATCCCCAAGCATAAGTGTCGCCACCGTTGCTACTATAAAGTGTAGCCAAAGGGAGGTCCCCTGTTTGAGGAGGCACAGAAACCCTCAAAACCTCATCCTGTGCACAAGTTCTCGATGCACCGAATGTGAGTGCGTACAAAGAGCCGTTTTTCACGGGGATGGTTTGGGAAATCGAGGCCTCGTTTCCGAGGCGAACTGCGTGGACCCCGTGTGCCACGGCGAAGTACATGCCACCTGGCTGGGGCCCACCGGAGATGTACTCAACGAAGCCGTTGATTTCCCATTTGGGGAGGGAGTGTTTGCCTTGGAGCACTGTTTTCTTGATGTCTTTAGGGCTCGGTTTCTCTTCGAAATTCCCATTCGGGGAGAAGCCCTGATAAATATAATGTGGGCTAGTGTCAAATCTTGGTAAATAGAAACATTAATGTAAGATAAAGATCATGTTTTATGGGTAAAGATTTGCAGTTTTCAAGAAATTATGCTAGGAGTGTCTGTGTGTGTGTGTGTGTAGGAGCTGAATAAAAACATCAGTATAAAATGAAGATCAAGTTAGCAGTTAAAGAATCTCTATAAAAGAATGAGAACTTGGTAAAGATCTACCAAGAATGAGAATGTGAAGTAAAGTTATAACTAGGACAAGTAGATGAAAGTATACATGTAAAAAAAACCCGAAACCCGAAAACCAAACCGTAACATTAGTATAGCATAAAAATTGTGTCTTTGGGTAAAAAAATTGATTTTCAAGAATCTCTGTAAGAATTAGGACTTGGTAAAGATCTAGTGCTGCATACAAAGAATTAGAACATGAAGTGCAGTTGTAAGTAAGATAAGTAGATAAAATGTTATGGCATACCTTCAAAAGGAGGTGGTGGTGCAAGAGCAGACACAGTGTAGAGAAAGCACAGAGAAAGCATGAAAGAGATCTTCATTTTCATTTTTGCACAACAGAATCAGCACACAGAGAGAGAGAGAGGGAGAGAGAATGGTCTAAGGTAAAGGATGGTATTAGGGCATCTGCATTGTGCATTTATTTATACACCATAGAGTCTGTGTGCGTGTGTGTGTGTGTGTGTGAGAGAGAGAGAGAGAGAGAGAGAGAGAGAGAGAGAGAGAGAGGGAGAGAGCATGGGAACAAGTACACCTTTTAAGGGGCAGATGCAACATGGTGATAATTTGTCTGTTTGTCTCAAAAAAACACAGTTTATATTATTTTTTTAATAATAATTAGGGCTTTATCTTTCTCCTTGATTCATGCAATTCCCCCCATTTATATTATTTGTGTATTCCAATTAACAAATCATCTTTTTCATTTTCTTTTAATCTTTTGAATTTTGAATTTTGAAAAAAAAAAAAATTAACCTTTCCTCTTAGACAAGAATCTAACTGGGCCTTGTTCAATCATTGATGCCAAATCTTACAAGGAAAAAATGTCGTGTCCATCTCGAGAGAGGTGTTATTGGAATTAATTTTCGAACAGCAGAACCTCGATAAATTAATAATTCCGTTTATATATTAATTTCTCAATTTTATTAAATTATTAGTTCAATAATTTAATATTTTACTAAATTCATATAATTTTGCTAATCTAATAGTATTAATTTATCAAAGTTTAAGTGTATTTGACAACGAATTCATTGCAATTAATGCCATTGTTGCAAACTTGCAGCCCACCGGCCTTTGAACTATGTACTTTATTAGTCACTTTTATTTATTTATTTTTCTATTGAGAAAAAATATTTCAATGGTGATTGATTGCACAACTCAATTATGTATCCTGTATGTAATTATTAACTCATAAACAACTCTGATAATGTATAGCTGCCCTAGCCATAATAGTTAATAAATTATCTCTCAACCAAAATCATTTACTCAATGCTATTTCCTCATGCCAAAAAGTAATTAAAAAAAATATTAAATTTTTATTGTAAAACTAGCACTTTCAAGGTTTGATTTATTCTATAAATTTTGCAATATTTTATATTTTACCACATGTATATATATATATATATATATATATATATATATATATATATATATATAGAAATATGGAAATTACAGTAAGCCCCTGAGATAAGGTCAAATTATGAAAAAACTCTCTCATGTTTGGGTAATTACAACCACCCATAAAGTATGAATCTTTTTACACGTCCGTCCACTCTTGGTGTGACAGATTAGTGGTATTTTCTAAATTATGTGGAATATTCTCCAATTTGTATCCGTTTTACCACATTCGAGCTCCATATTTTGGAACCAGATGATAATAAAACGTGTCTCTTGACTTGTAAATATCAGATTGTGGTACATCAAAAACTGCATTTGTACACAAAATGAGTACAAACTAGAAAACATTTTATGGAATTTAAAAGATTCCGTTGAATTTAACAGCATAAAGATGAACCTGTAAGAAAATGTATACATATGAAAAACTATTCAATAAAATTAATAAAAACATGTTTTTTTTTTATGGTGGGACCCAGAAATCACCGAATTAGGTGATGTATCATGGATGGGTCTAAAATGTCCAAGAATGGGTCCAAACCCCATAAGCGTAATTTACTCTTCGAGTCATCACCCCCATGTGCAAGTTTGAAACAGAAAAAAGTTTTTTTTTTTTTCAAAATACTATCTAATTATTTCAAATAAATAATTTGTTAATATGTTTTTTTTTTTCCAATTATAAATCAAATTTGAAGTATCTTGCATTGTTGGATAGATTTTCAAGAATGAGGATAGGGATGTTACATTGGGAATGTTCGGGATAGCTCAGCTGGTGAAACATAGGACTGAAAATCCTCGTGTCATCAGTTCAAATTTGGTTCCTGGCTCATGATTAATTTGTATTAGGTCCTTTTATTCTTTTCTTTTTTCAATGAATTGATATGAAAATGGAGTATTGGTTTAGAATCTGGATTATAATAATATTTAACTAAACTAATAAGATGTTAAAAAAAATTATGTTTAAGAGCTTATACATTCTTTCAAAGTCTCATAATTTTTTTTGGAAGATCTTAAAAATTCAAAAAATAAACTACTTTTTTTTTAGAGCTTTTATTTTTTTTTACAAAAACATATATACCATTATCTTTATATTTAAGATCATATAATGAGTACAAATAGCTTATAAACTAATTATAAACACTTTAAAAGTTAATTATAAAAATAAGATTTAACAGCTTATCAACTGTTAAAACAATTTATAGACGTAAAAGCTTAGCATCTATTTAAAATAATCTTAGCCGAACATCCTATTAGTAAATCAAAATTAATATAAGATGTATAAAAACCAAACTTTCAAATTGAACTTTATATGATATTTGCTTAATTTATCTTTCACCTATGCCATCAACAAACTAAGCTTAAAATTTTATCGAGGCCCTCTAATTGGGCTAGTATCAAATATGAGCCCATATTTAAAATCCAAATTTAATATTGACATCAAGCCCAATTTTAAATATGTAAAAAAAAAAAAAAAAAAAAAAATCAGAATATTAATTACATAATAAAAAATTTAAAAAAATAACGTAAGAGGTGTAATTACAATTATATCCCGCCTAAACTCTCACTCTCTCTCCCCTCAGTTGAACTTAAACCCTAGTTCCCACAATTCTGTCCGCTGAAGATAAATTTTTTTTGTGCGATTTCCGGTGGAAAGGTGAGTTTCAATTCAGCGCAGCATTAATTATCAATTTGTTGATGTTTATGCATTTCATGCTTATTTTTCAGATTAATTTTGTAATTGATTTTTTCTACTTTTTTCCGCTGGGTTATAGGTATTTCTGTAATAATGGTGAAGAAGAAATCAAGGAAGATTGTACATGATAGTGACAGCGATTTGGGGTTTGATGGATTTGAGGATAAAGTTACTCATGTTAGCCTCTCTTTTCGTGTCCTGAATTATCCAATTGGTGTTGATTATGATATATTTAAATTGTTGATTTTTTTTTTTTTTTTTTGTGTATTTTTGTTTTAATTTTATGTTTCTTTTGCTTGATTTTAGGTGGGTAAGAAGAAGAAATCAAGGAAGACGGTAGATAGCGATGACGACTCCCAGGTTAGCCTCTCTTTGGTGTCCTAAATTATCCATTTTTTGTTTCTTATGATGTATTTACATTGTTGATTCTTTTTTAATTTTTCTATAATTATTATTACTATTAATTTTTATTTTTTTATGTTTCTTTGCTTGGTTTTAGGTGGATAAAAATGACGATGATCGTGATGAATATGATTATGATGATGACGTGGAGGTGGGTGAAGGTGTGCTCGATGATAAAAATGTTCTAAAAGAGGAGGAAATGGAAGAGCTGGAGAAAGAGTATTTAGAGCTTAAAAACGAGGAGCAGTAAGTAATTCGACTCCCTTCTTTATTTGCGAAGAACAATTGCACTATGGTTTATTACCGAACATAATTTTGTTTTTCTGTACTTCTGCATTTCAACTTTGAGCAACTATAAATATTGGTTGATGGTCAGTATAGGGGCGTAATCTTTGGATTAGTGTTAATGGTAACAGTGTAGAGTGGTTTACCGGGAAATACATTATGATTAGCATTTAGAGTCAATTTGGTTCTTGTGCGGTTTCCGTTCTTCTTTACGTAAATAGATAATGTTTATCATGAATGTAGCCAATTAATCATCCTTAAATTAAGGTTTTATGTGTAAAGGTTTTCTCTCTCTTGGCTATGTTGCATCACGTGCTAATTCATTCTTGTGACTAATGAATCCAGAGATATTTGGAAGAATCTGAAGCATCATAAGGATGAGGATACCCAAAAAGGTCAAGCTGTGACAAATCAACGGGTATAATGTCACTGAATCATTACCTTTTCGTGTATACGGTCGTTAAAATCGTTCGCTTTCTTGATTCGAAAACGTTCATTTTTTGGAAGAGCCCTTTTTCTCGGTTAAATTTTTTATCCTTTTGAACTAGCACGAAAAGTTCGCCGTGGCTGTTACATAATCGGCTTTCTGCTGTGTTCGTTTTCTTCTGTTTTTGCATGTTCATGTATGTTATTACATAGATCTTATACTGAACTTACTCCTACTCCCTTTGATAAGGCTATCTGGGACAAGACGCTTGAATTCAGATTCTTACTGCAAAAGTCATTCTCAAGTTCGAACCGACTTCCCCAGGTTTTTAATTTGGAATTTTGTTCGTTTTGAATAATGATTTAACAGCATGTAGTGCATTAAAAAATACCGGAGATGAAGAAATAATTGTTGTGTGCAGGAACCAGTTAGGTCCTTATTTTGCGAAACTGATAGTGATGTCAGCGAAGCGTATTCCGATTTAATTGCTTCCTCAAAGAAGACGTTGGATTCTATACTGGAACTACAGCAGGTATTTCTGTTGGTCAAAGTATTTCCGTTTAGCTTCACTTTCAACTTTCACAACTATACCTGAAGTAGTTAATAAATTCGTCTCGTAAGGGTACCACCGTGGAAGCTATATTCCTTTTTCTGCACTTAACTGGACTTAATTTGTCAGGCATTGGTGGCAAACAATCCATCGATTACTCAATTCGAAGAAGGTATTGATTGTAGATTTCTCTTCTTTTGTTTTTTGGTTATCCAAGTGGTGAAAGTTTCGAATCGTGATGCTGATACAAAAGCGGTGGTTGTGTGTTTTTTTTCTCCCTCCGAAGCTAATTCCATGAGCGATTCCAAGCAATTAGAAGCTTCCGATAACTCAAATGAAGATATTGATAAAGAATGGTTGCAGATTTCTCAAATGCAATCAAGGTACTTCCATTATCCGACACGTGTTGGTTACTCTTTTTGTTGTAAATGCTTTGCTCTACGTTCAGTAAAATAGTTGCTCAATTTCGTCTTCTATGAAAAAAGAAATCGCTGTCTAATTCCCGACATGTTTAGTCACGAAATAATACGTGGAGCAGGCAACTAAATAACTTGGTGATTTATGATTCTGTTTGAATTTAGATTTTTTTGTTTTTGAATTTAGATCTTTAACTTTAAATTGCTTTTGCCGCTACAATTGGATGTGGCCAACGAACAGCAAACAGTATTGATTCTTACTGTGTTCTGTGCATTAGTTTCGTATTCTGCAAGACTCGTACATTTGTTATTTTAAATCATTTTACACGTGTTTTCCTGTATAATACTAATTGTTAATTGTTGTATGTTGTAGAATGGCTGCATTTAGAAACAAATCAATTGATAAATGGCAGAGGAAGACTCAGGTCACAACCGGTGCAGCTGCTATCAAAGACAAATTGCATGCGTTTAATCAGGTTTAATTCCTTTAAGACTAAGTAAATAAAATATTACGGCACAATATCTACAAAAATTATATATATATAACTGACTATGTTTACACTGCTTCAGAGTATAAGCGAGCAAGTGGCTGCTTATATGAGAGATCCAAGTAAAATGGTTAAGGGGATGCAGCAGAACAAATCGGCCGTTGCAGTATTTGGAAAAGTAGGTTTGAAATTTAATCGATACTCGATTTTTTCGAGTATTGACACTTAAATCAATTAGTAAATGTGAATATGTTTATATTTTGACATGCTTTGTCCTTTCAGCAGGTTCCGGATTCGACTGATAATAATATCAAGAAAGAGGTCATATTTCTTTTATCTTTAAAAGCTTTCAAGAATTAATAGATATTTTGAGCGTGCGATAATCAACGCTAAGTAACGTGTAATTAAAAGTTTCGAAAAAACCGAGCAGGAGACTTATGCAAACGATGACCCTGAACTTCTGGATGACATGGACTTCTACCAGCAATTATTGAAGGAGTTCTTTGAGTCAATCGACCCGGAATCATCTGGTAATAATTTCTCATATTGATTACTAATTTACTATGATTCATAATCATTAATTTCTGTTTTTTTTTTTTAATTACAGAAATGGCTTACTATGCTGTGAAAAGATTGCAAACTAAAAAAAGAAAAATCGTCGATCGTCGTGCTTCAAAGAGTCGCAAGATCCGGTAAGTCGGCAAATGTTGATAACAATTTTGTTTTCATTATTATTATTATTATTATTATTATTATTATTTTGTGTAGTTTGACCAATTTTGAGTTGTAATAATATGCAGGTATCATGTGCACGAAAAGATCGTCAATTTTATGGCACCGCGGCCCATGGACTTCCCTCCAACGGCCTCCAAAGTATTCGACAACTTGTTCGGCCTTAAAACCCAGAAACCCATCGCAGGGGCATAACCGTCTTTTCACTACACATATCAAAGTTAGTACGGATTGTCGAATCCACGAGCTCAAATTTTCTCGCCCGAGTCACAGCTCAACAGCTTTTTTCTGTAATGCTATGTGAACAACTCTTGTATAACATCCAGTAGACATCAATTCTGCAAAACATTTTAACTTTCACTTATTTATATTTATTAAATTAGTGAAATTTAACAATATTTTTGTATTTTTCAATTTCCAAAATCACTCTGAAAAATATAAGAAAAACACAATGGGATAAATGACGTCATTAATTTAAACACTTAAAGTATGATTTGGAACAGAATATTCCGTCTGTTAAATTTGATTTCACCATATACTTCAAAAATAATCCCTATACCCAATTTAAAAAAAAAAACTGCCGAAAAAGGCAAAATTCATATTACAATTGACATAAAAAGTACGTTGATCACAATTTTCGACTCTACAAAAATCATCTTACAGCCTCGGGAGCCGAGTTGCAATAAGGCGTATGCAAGCACACAAGCTTCGTAAACGTCAAACACACACTCGCAAACGCCACCCCGACAAAAATCCCGAAAACGCCCCTCCTCTTATCCAACTTCACCGCCCTCCTAACAATCCCCCCAAAGCACGGCAAGAGGGCCCCACACGCGAACACCATCACATGGTCCAATCCACTATAGTCAATCCCACCGAGTATCGCTCCAATCGCCGAAAGTGGGCCCACAAACCCAATAACCGCCGCCGAAAACAGCGCCCCCTGCCAGCTGGCGGTCGCCCCGAATATACAGCTGGCGACGGCGGCCCCACGTGGGAACCCATGGAGAGAAACGGGTAGTACCATGTGCCTACCCAACCCGTACGCCTTGGGGGCCGCCACCCCCAAGGCGAGCCCCTCCGCGAGGGCATGGAGAGCGATTGCGGAACAAGACAAGATCGACTGTAGGGTGAGTGCGCTCAGGGAGTAGGTGGCGGCGGCAGAAGAGGCTAAGGTGTGTGCGGAGGTTTTCTTGCGGGCCCCGAGGTTTTTTGAGACGATGGATATGGGTACGTGGGCGAATGCGAATCCTAGTGAGAGAAGGAAGATGATCGGGAGTGGGCCCATTTTGGAGGAAAGGAGTAGTTGGAGGGGCCGCCAGGTGGCGAGGATGAAGGCGGTGCCAGAGGCTAATCCGGTGAGGAGGGCGTGCTGGAGCTTGAAGGCGAGGGCGAATGCGACAAGGGCTGCACCTCCCAGGAGTGGGCCCAGCCCGAATAGTAGTGACACGAGCAAGCCGGAGGCGTCCTCTGGGCTGCAAAATTTACGGTAGCTTAGTTAAAAACGTGTGCGTGCGTTCTTTTGTGTGTGTGTGTGTGAGAGAGAAAGAGAGATTTACTTGTAGTTGTGGCTGAAATGCTCGAAAACAGCACCGAGGGCTTCCATGAAAGCGACAGAAAGTGTAGCTGCAGATGCGACATGAGACGGGGACGCTTCCTGCAATATATGCGAAAGGAGTTGGTACAGTATATACATACAACAAGATTCTTGATTTTTTATTGGCCATCTCGAGAAATTTAATTCTTTTACTCTTGCCACAAAAAAAAAAAAACAAATTAAAAAAAACTAAAAGTAAAAACAAACGAGGCTACCTTAAAACCATCCGGAAGAACCTCAGCCATGACCATCCAAATCATACAACCAGCAGCAAATCCCGTCGCAAAAGGCAAGAACTTGTTGAACGCATCGGCACATATAAACGAAGGCACCGCAACAATAGGCTGCATGCATCATCAACAAAAATCAACAAATTGCTAATTCTTCCCCCCCCCAAAAAAAAAAAAAAAATCTAAATACCTGGGGCAGAGACGTAATTACACTCCACAACATGGCATTATGAGGAGACACTCCCCTCGACGCGAGGACCATACTAACAGCTAAGCCTTCGGGTATATTATGCACAGCAATTGCCAAAGTAACCAATAGACCTTGAGATAAACCCTTTGAGCCGGCAAACGAAACTCCGACACCGGAACCTTCTCCAAACGAATGAAGAGTCATAATTCCAACTACAAGAATCACTTTAGCTGCCTCCGCTCCCTTTATATCCAGCATGCTCACTTCACCGTATTGCTCGAGCAACTGCGTGTCGACAAAAAAGGGCACGAGCAAAAATCGAACGTATAAGTTCTTAACTCTAAAAACAATCGATGAAAAAATCTTTGTAAAAATGTCGTCTTTACACAATGCCGGTAACAAAAAAGATGACATCATAAAAGTGATATATCAGTTTACGGGTACACATTCTTTAGCAAGCCGAAAAATCACGAAAAATAACTATCACAATGCAAAGCATGCCTCAAATCTCTACAACACAATTACTTAATCGAGAACTATATGCAATACGCGCGCATAAAATAAAGTGAAAGATCGACTTTTTTTTCAAGAAGAAGCTAACATCCTGCGTTACGAAAACAAGAAAAGGCTGTTGCATAAAAAACTATTGCATACCCCGATTTATATATACCGAAAAAGAGACTCACCTTCTTGCAAAGCCATATGAAAATCCCCCCGGCCAAAATACCGAAAACGACCCAACTACCACTCCCATGTGCCTGCCCTTCTTGTATTAGGTCAAAACTAGCAGCAAGCATTACACCTGCCGCCATTCCGTTGCATATCCCAGCCAGCTGAGGATCGAGCTCAACGAAAAAGAACGGCACAGCGCCTAAACCAGTCGCTGCAGCCATTAAAAGCGTACACAAAGCAACCGTCGATACCGAAACCCTATTATTATTATCTTCACCTATATCAATATGCTCTGTACCGGACCCATCTATTACACCACCCCCTGCATTCCTATGTGGGGAGGTTATTATTTTTTGTGGGGTTTCGTTTTCGTGTTCGGATTTGACATCGTGACTGGATATGAGAATAAAGAGGAGAAGCAGAAGGATCTGTGTAACTCGTGGACCCATTTTTTTTTTCTTTTTTTTTTTTTTGGTATTTCAAGAACTATAAAATCATTGCAATATCGAGATTATGCGCGTCGGAAACCGGATGGTACTCTAGTCTCTTCTAACAATCAAGAAATCCGGATCGGATCAAACAAGATTGCTCAGTCTTAGCTGCTTCCCCTGCAAATAGATATCGAATATTTCGAAATGAGTTCAATATTGAAT
>NW_012192933.1:0-10449 GCF_000504015.1 Erythranthe guttata
TTATATTTCCAATATTGTGGAGCTAACTGGTTTATTCGATTTTGTAATAGGGTATGCATATCCCAGCTAGGATAAAAAAATCTCATTGTGAAATTTAAAGAATTGATGAAAGAAGATGGAACTTATATTTTTCAAAGTTTCTTTGTTGGCGATTCAAATTTACCATTTTAGAGTATCTATACATAGATTTAAGCTCAACTTTGTGGGAATGACTGTAGTTACTAATGTAGTAGCCGACAATATTCTGTTGACCAACTTTAGTTCGTTTCTTTCGACACAATATTCCATCAACCAACTTTAATTTAAGTTCATTTCTTTCGACACTATAAAGCACAATGTGGATGAATGTTTACTAATTGGTACGTAAGTTCTCATATAATTCATCTGACTATTGGGTGTAGAAATGCTAATTTTTATTTATTTATTTTTACATATGTGATTGGCCATATGGTAGAGAAGATCCCATATAAAGGAGGTCATTACAAAAGGAGAAAAAAACAATCTTTTGGATGCTGCAAGATTTAAAGTAATTTAAATGTTATATTTTTATTTTTTTTTATCATTTTTATATGGATGTATTCTTATAATATTTTTAGTAATTTATTTCACAATCCAGGATAATTACAATTAAATACAATTTATAGCAAGCATTTGTTGAAGAAATTGATGCATATGTCCCAAAAGCCGAGTAAAATAGACCTATTGTGGTCATACTTCAGTGTTTGAGGGTTAAGACTTATTGTGGTGCCTGTTAAAATTTACATACCATAATATTGATGCATATTTAGGAATGTGATAACAAAATGATGTGTATTTTCGTTTATTTCACTTGAAACCATAATTAGGAACCACAAGTTTATCAAATGTTCGACATGGATCACAACTACTGATCGACCCGGGTTTGAAGGAAGCTTTACACTACAAGTATAAGTAATAACATTCGATCATTCCACTTTCAATATAGAAGCTTGAGTATAATAATAAATCGTATATTCTAATACATGTAAATTAACATGCTTGCGTTGAGTGAAGAAGTCTATGTCCCATTAGTTAGTCAATTATCATCTTAGTTTCCTTTATTTCGAACAATCCACTTCAGGCACATAAAATGACCATAGATGAGTGCGTTGAGAGTACAAAGGTACGTTGATTTGTGTAACATATATCTCATATATTTTTATAAGAACAAAAATAGTTTTTAAGAATCAATTATTTCATATATATTGAAGGAGTGTGTTGGATCCGTGTTGGCCAATGTGCTGGAGACGGAGTTAGCAGCTACTTGGTAGTATGCTTCGTGTAAAAATTGTAGCAAGAAGGCCGATCCCATCTCAAAGAAATATTGGCACAAAATATTCTGGATATTCATAATGCACATTACTTCCCATCATATATATATCTATATCCATATCTATCTATATCTATATACTCTATATCTATATCTATGTCTATATCTATACTCTATACTTGTACTTATAAAAGGAGGAATGTTAGTTGAGTTTCAAAATCGACTTTTAACCTAAAAAAAGACATGGATACATACTTTAGTGGGTTCTTCTTGCTCGTAAACTACGGGTTATATTAGTCTATAGGACCTACAGCCTATCAAAGACAAATTGATTTTCACGTTTGTCTACTAGAGGGTAGTGGAACTCAGTAAAATTAGTGGGAGAAAAATTAAATAATAAAACTACAAATATTTAATTGTAAATCATTTTAATACGAGTATTATCCTTTTCTCTAAACTCTCAGATAATCATGTGGAAGGATCCCCTAATCTCAATCCTCGACCAAAAACTCAATGGCCCTAACTATCTCGATTGGTTACGTAGTCGAAAATATGTGCTCACTGTTGAGGGGCGTCTCTATGTGATCGATGAGAGGCCTCCTGCCTCTATACCTGACACTACAACTGATACTGAAAAGGAAACGTATGAAGCATGGAAGAAAGACGACATTAATTCAAGGTGCTACATGATAGCATCTATGGAGCCCACGCTTGCGAGGAAATATGAGTCTCACTTGGATGCTTTCGACATCAAGTCTCATCTTGATAGCATGTAGTGAGAATATTAGGGCGTCTAGGTACGCAGCTACCAAGGAGTTGACTACAGCAACATGAACAAGCTTGATCCACCCTTGGATGAGTTAATGAACATGTTGGTCAGTTTCGAGTCCACCATCAAGAAAGAGAAATATGTTCTCGTTGCTGCCACTTCTGGAAAGAAGAGTTCTTTCCAAAAGAAGAGAAAGGAAAGAGTTCCCTTAACAAATAGCAAGTTTGAGGTGAGTGAAGGTAGTGGGGGTCCTAAAGCGAAAGTCAGCAAGCAGGTTGATGATGCTTGCCATCACTATGGAAAGAAAAGGGCATTGGCGCCGCAACTACAAGGCTTACCTAAAGCAGAAACGTTCTGAAAAGGGTACGTATTTCATTGACGTAAATTTGTCTATAAACTCTTCTTCTTGTGTATTAGATATAGGTTGTGGCTCATATCTATGTAATGATTTGTAGCTAATGATAAGAAGTAGAAAGCTTAGAGCGGGTGAGACCTACTTTAGGATGGGGAATGGAGTAAGAGTTGCTGCTCAAGCCATTGGGACTACTTACTTAAATGTTTTGGATTCCAGTTTTCCTATTGTTTGGAACGATTGTCTATTTGTTTCGTCTCTCATTAGAAACCTTATTTCTATTCCCGTTTTGGATATTGAAGGTTTTACTTTTGTTTTTAGAAATTCGATTTGCATTGTAAAAAATAATAAAAAATGTGATTTGGAAAGGACGGCTATTAAACAACTTATATGAACTAAATCCAAGTAAAATACCCATTAATGTTATATCAGCAAAACATGAGGCATATCAAAACCCCGCACAACTTTGGCACACTAAATTAGGTCATGTCTCTTTAAGAAGGATGAAGGAATTTATTAGTGAAGGATTGTTCACTTTGGACGACGTGAAATCACTACAAACTTGTGAATCTTGCCTTAAAGGGAAGATGACCAAGTCACCATATAAAGGAAAAATGGAGCGGGTCGAAGGCCTTTTGGATTTGATCCATATAGACGTATGTGGTCCACTAAGAGTTAGTGCGAAGGGTGGATACATCTACTTCGCTACCTTTACCGATGATTACTCAAGGTATGGGTATGTGTACTTGAAGAAGTAGAAGTCTGAAACATTTGAAAAGTTCAAAGATTTTAGACAAAAAGTAAAAAAACAATTCGGATGAAGTATTAGGAAACCGCGATCCGATCGTTGTGGAGAATACTTGAACATCGAGATCATTGACTATCTAAAAGAGAATGGAATACCATCTCAATGGACTCCACCTGGAACTCCTCAATTAGATGGAGTTTCTGAACGTCGAAATAGAACTTTGTTAGACATGGTTCATTCTATGATGGGGTTCACCAACTTACCGGCATACTTGTGGGGTCACGCACTTCGCACTGCCGCCTATTTGTTGAATAGAGTTAACACCAAAGAAGTTAAATCCACACCAGCATATTAAGATATGGGGATGTTTCGCTTATGTGAAGCAATTAATGGGAGACAAGATGGATAGTAGATCCGACTAATGCTACTTTTTGGGGTACCCTGAGGACTCAATGGGATACGAATTCCATTATGTCAAGGAAGCAAAAACGTTTCTCTCAGGAAATGCCACCTTTCTAAAAAATGAGTTTCTATCAGATAGAAAAGGCAGCACGATAGAACTTGAAGTAGTTCAAGAACCTCAAAGTGATGTTCAAGCACAAGAACAAAATAAACGAGGCAATACAACAATCCACTGATATACATCCTGAACCTTCAGTACGCAGATCCGAAAGAGTTCGGAAAATGCCTGATAGGTTATTCCTCCTCGAAAATTATGAAGATCACGTTGAACTTGGACAAGATCCAAGAACATATAATTAGGCCGTATCGGATACGGACATCGGACATTGGCTTAATGCCATGAAATCCAAAATGTACTCCATGTACACCAACAAGGTATGGACCTTGGTAGATCCACCCAAGGGAATAGTTCCCTGAGGCTGCAAGTGGATCTATAAGAAGCAAATTGGAGTGGATGGGAAGGTGTCGACCTACAAAGCTTGATTGGTAGGAAAAGGATATACTCAAAGACAATGTGTTGACTATGAGGAAACATTTTCACCAATTTCAATGCTATAGTCCATTAGGATTTTGCCGGCCATAGCTGCGTGCTACGACAACGAGATATGGAAAATGGATGTGAAGACCGCTTACCTTAATGGAGACATTGAGGAAGAAATTTACACGGCGCATCCAGAAGGCTTCATATCTCGTGGATGTGAACGAAAGGTTTGCGAACTCCAGCGATCCATTTATGGATTGAAACAAGCATCCCGTAGTTGGAACATAAGGTTCGACTCAACTATCAAAGAGTTTGATTTTGAGAAGAACCTGGAAGAAACTTGTGTATACAAGAAGGTTAGTGGGAGGGCAGTGATATTTTTGGTGCTTTATGTCGATGACATTCTACTCGTTGGGAATGACGTAGGAATGTTGCAACACCCTAAACCTTGGTTGTCCACATGTTTCTCAATGAAGGATTTGGGAGAAGCATCTTACGTATTAGGAATACGTATCTATAGAGATAGAGCTAGGAAGATGCTAGGCTTATCCAAAACCCTGTACATAGACATCATTATGAAAAGGTTCAGCATGGAAGAATCCAAGAAGGGATTCTTGCCAATGTCCCATGGGGTTCGTCTCTCGAAAATACATATGTTCTGAGACACCTAGTGAAATCGAGGAGATGAAAAGGACACCATATGCTTCTGCCATAGGAAACATCATGTATGGCATGCTATGTACTAGACCCGATATTGCATATGCTGTGAGTGTCACAAGCATATATCAGCCTAACCCCGGTCCAGCTCACTAGAAGGTTGTAAATGATATCCTCAAGTACATGCGAAGGACTAAAGATATATTTTTGGTCTATGGGGGTGCCGAGTTGAAATTAGAAGGCTTTACCGACTCAAGTTTTCAATTGGATGTGGACGACTCATAGTCGAACTCGGGATTTTGATTCACGCTTAGTGTTGGTGCCTTGTGTTGGAAGAGTTCCAAGCAAAGCACGACGATATTGGGGATCGGGCACGTGTATGCAGCGGAATTTTTTATATTCTATTTATATAAACAAACACGTGCGCGATAATTACAATTAAGTGCGTACCTTTTCGCTTCCAATCACCGACAATTGTTAGAGTAGGTGACCAACAAGCCAACTTGTGGCTGTGGTCTTTCGTATTTATTATTGTAATAAACGAACCTTTATTCGTATTAATGATAAAACACATTGGCATTCTATATCTTTGTCCCTTTGTCACAAGCATAGATATAGTCCTTACAGTTATTACAAGTACTAGTAATTGATCGTTAGGATCGTGAGATATTTACTTAAGTATTATAACTGTTAAATCTGTTCCTAGTCGAAGGGTTACGCCACTAATGAGGATATCGGCCTTTCCCATTAAGACTAGCACTTAATGTATGTGTACTGCATCTCATCAGTAAACGGTATTGTGATATCGGCATGCATAAGTGGGTGCTCGTAAGTTGACGAGTTCACTGAACTCCCTCACCCTAGAAATCTCTAAGTGGTTCCCAATAATCGAGTAGAGATATCTATGGTATAGTTGTACACCATTAGTCCTTATGACCTAGACATCACCGTGACTTCACTAGAGGACCAGCTGTATCGTGACCTGTCCCTGAGTTCCACCGAGGACCATCCCAAGGGCCAGTGTTCGTGCAGTCCGAAATCTAGTGGGAGGTCTGTGCATTGTAGTCGGGGATTCGATCGCTAGAATAGTGTTGGATGTCCTGTGTGTTCTGAAAGGTTGTAGTCAATCTAAGTCTCTGGCCAGAGCTGACTAAGTGATGATTAGAGAATTCGATTCTCTAAGTCATGCACGTGACGATTACAACACTTGGAACGATCGCACCGTCATCAACATATAAAGAGGTCTCGATGAACCAATGCCTCTAGTTCGATCGGGACATATGTATCGAAGGGACCGTACTGTACGTTAACTATATCTGAAGGTTCTTGCAGGCACTTCATTTGTATCTAGGGAATCATGACGCGTAGTTGCTAGACGCCAATCTTGATTTGTTGGGTGATTGAGATGAAACGAGCTTCATCTTAATCGTAACTCTAAGGGACGAGTTTTGACCACAAAGAGTTGTGGGCCCACGGCTAGCTTACACCTGAACCATCGAGGGTCACACTGCTCGTGCACATGAGATCTTTGAATAAACGGTCAGAGATAAAATAGTTTATCTTTGCATAATTGGAAGTCAATATGATTGAATCCAACATTCGTAATTTGGAATTATGAATGAGAATAAGAAAAGGAAAAGAATAGGCGAACGTGTTAGTGAACTTTCTAAATCGGGAAGTTTCCAAATTTAGAAAGTGCACTGAACTAGGGTTTCCACTTTTGGAAAGTTGGAAAATGAGAGTTGACACTCGTAATGACGAGGATATTATAATGATTCTGAAAATATAATTGTTGCAATTTTCCGATCATTGAATTGAGAGAGACGAGCGAGTAAAAGAACTAACGAGCTTAAGCTGTTGGGCCCGGTCCAACTTAGGCCCGTTAGGGTTTTATGCAAGACATATAAATACTTGATTTATAGGTCTTGCACAGACACAACTAAGAGAACACACGTTCATAACCCTAGCCGCTGCCTCTCTCGATCAGCCACCCTCTCCCACGGCCACCACCACCGCGCCGTCGCCGGAAATTCGCCGGAATCGGCCACCCGTTGGCCGATCTCTGTCGGTATTCCTTTCCTTCTTTCTTTTCTTCCGTTATTCTGACTATTACGTGTCTAGTGCCACGTGTTTAGTAGATTGAAGTATACGAGGTGAAATCCAAGAGGAGGAAGATCGAAGAATCGAAGATGCGAGAAGGCAATTCCGAAAAACTGCTCTCGGATTTTCTGCGCTGCCCACCGAGAAAATTCGCCATAAATCAACCGGTCATCCGATGGACGTGAAATTTTGACAGCAGCTTCAGGACTCATAAATCTACCATCGTCCAGAAGGAATTGTTCATCTAGTTAATACGCATGGAGATACTGAAATCGGAGCAAGGCTGTAATTTCAGATCAGCAAACAGGTTGGATCAATAGGAGTGGGAAGAGCAGCTAGCCATCTTCTCTGCGCGTGAATCACATGCGCCGCCGTAGCTCGGATCATTGCCGTTGCTGCCCCGGATTGCACGGATTGGTTTCCGTGGCAATCTAGCTTTGCTTAGTGCGCCTACCTCACGCTTCAAGAGGTAATGTTTCGAATCTATTGTCATTCGATTCGGTTACGTTTAAATTAATATATGCATGTTCGTTTTAATAAGAAACTTGTATGATTTTATGTGACTACATGAAATTGGTTTTATTATTGCGAGCATGATTATTTGATTTAAACGCGAGCATGCTAATTGATTTAATTTCGATTAAGTAATTAAGCATGTTGTTTTAATTTCGCTGGAAGCGCAAAGGTACGCAATGTATGTTGTTTTAATTTCGCTGGAAGCGCAAAGGTACGCAATTAATTGATTTAATTCATCGGGCATGTACTTGTGTGTTTTAAAGTCGTTTAAATCACGCAAAATTTTTGTTTTCCGCTGCGTATGCGTGCCCGAAACCCAACAGTGGTATCAGAGCTCGTTGCGCAATTAATTGCGTTCGTTTTAATATGCATGTTCGATTTATTAAAGTAGCGATTGTCGTATTATGTAATTGGGAGTTTTCGTAAGTTTAAAATATTTTTGAAATATTGTTTAGAATTTTTCCAGCTTTAAAATTGTTTAAAATTGGAAAATCGGATCTGAAATTGTTTTTAAAACATCGGTTTTTGTTTAAATCGGATCGAACCGGTCGAACCGGCCGGTTCGATGGTTGTGTGCGATTTAGTTGACCGAATCCACGTGGATTCGGGTCGGTCAGACCGGTTCCCGGTCCGACTGACCCGACCCACTGATTTAGGTCAGCTGGACCGGACAGAACCGGACCGCTTCGGTCCGAACCGGTCAGACCGGTTGGGCCGAACCGGTTCACTGAAAATAAAAAAAAAAAAAAAAAAAAAATTCAGATTTCTAAAATTTAACTTAAAACAAATTGATTTTAATTTTTGGAAAATTATTTTCAATTAATCCCAATTAGATAATTGGATCAACAATCATCTATTTTAGTAAATAGGTGTTAGATTAATTAAATTGATTTAAATTGTTAAATTGATTTCAATTAATAGAACACATATATAATATTGATTATAGTTCAACTTAATTAATAGTACCTCAACATTGTTTGAATGATTTATGCTAGTTGAGGTTCTATAATTATTTTGAAAAACCCGATAATTAATTATTGTAATTAATTATGAAATTAGGTCGTATGTTCCTCTTAGGACAATATGCGCTTCCATATACCTTTAGAGAACATAGATGTAGGAATCACATAGACCAATCCGAACCTTCTGATGAGATAAAACATTTTAATAAAAATCCCTCATTCTTAATTTAATTAAGAATCATTTCAAGCTATAAAGAAAAAAACCCAATCTGTTGAGTTATTTCTTTCCTTCTGCCAACGGTTGGATTATGTGTAGCCCTTTGCTGTAGTGCAGTAAGCCGTGTTAGCGGGGAGTGCTATGGTAGAGTAAGCTGTAATTCAATTGACATATCGATGAAGGTAGCCATAGAAAAGGGTTATGTTGGATTAACGTGGTCGGCTAGATTAACTAGGGACTGCATTAGTTTGGCATAATCAAGTTCTATGAGCATCTTTGATTGGTAGGTTAGACTTGACACACGACGATTTTGATATTCGCGTTATAGCAGCAACAATAACATGACTACAGTCATATTTGAATATGACTATTGTTGAATATGATTGTAGGCATATTCGAATATATTCTATCTTCTCGTCTCATGTTGACTTGTAATATCAAGATTCAAATTGTGATTTTTTGTGTGGATGTTGATTGGATTATTTTTGTAAATAATAGGCAATCATTCTTTTTTTTATATAACTTGGTAAACATGATTGTACTACACTATATAATCGGAATTTATAAGTTGAAAAAGTAAACAACGGCAATATAAAGAAAGAATATTATTACAGTTGATATAGTCACATATAGTCATATTAAACTATAGTCATATTCAACTATAGTCATTCATATTCAGCGTAGTAAACTTATCGGGGAAAAAATTCAATTGTTTGTTTAAAAAAACTAATTGAAAACATAAAAAAATGCTAAATGCAGTTCGAAATTGATAAATTGTAGTCCAAAATTGCTAATACACAAAAAAATTGATTTCAAATGATGGGAAAGAAGGCTCCATGTCTCGAAAAGTGTGCAGTCCACATAATTACAGATGCAGTGGGTAAATGAGGGGCATTTTAGGTAAAAAAATCTAGGGGTTTTTTTCCAAAGGATGAATTTAGAGGATGAATTTAGGGTTGGGTTTATCTCTATTTCTTAGCGGTATGAGGGTTTTATTGCTAAAGGCCCCTTGTTTTAGTTGCCCCGTATTTTAGTATGCAAATTGATCATTTATAGAGTCTAACTCACGAGACCTCTGACTATATGCAATCGCATTATCGATTCATCATTAATTTCATGATCTATATAGATATGCGGTAAATGCATCCATATGATGCATGTCAAACAATTTTGAATACCATCATAAAGTGATTACATTATAAAAATATATTTCAAAACAGACATTCAAATATATTGCAATGATATTACCCACTTTTTTACTAAAAAGTCAATACAATAATATTGCTATATTACTATGATTGACGGTCATATTACTGTTGTTACAGTAATATTACTGTGGATGACAAATTGACAATAATATTACATCAACCACATCAATATTAATTCCTTTGACTTTTTATTATGTTTACCTTTGTTGAACAGTCAACATATTAATATTACTCTATTACAAATAATAATGACTTTTGTAGTGTTAATATTACTATACTAGAGATAAATATAGCAATATTACTGTGTTAGGATGTAGTATAATTAAAATTATTGTGTTTAACAGTAATATAGTTAATATTACTGTCAATCACAACAATATTATTATTTAAACGGGAAAAGAATATGTTAAAAAAAAGAATCGAAAATGTCAACGCTGGAAACCGGTTGCGGAAAAATCAGGAAGAGAAAAAAAAAAGACAACGACGGTGTGACACCCCTCTCTCGATTACTCTTATTATACGTAATCTCAGCGGAAGACTTTTAAAAATGATTATCGTGGATATAAATTTACGTACAAAAAATTATTTTTAATCAGAGGGAGAGAGGTCACACTATACTAAATCATAATCAATCAATTAAAGTGCCCAGGCTCGTACTGCGCCAGTTCTCCCGGAGCCCTTTTCTTTTT
>NW_012192934.1:6754-105768 GCF_000504015.1 Erythranthe guttata
ACTTATGTGTATTTGTTGGTGTATATATATATATATATATATATATATATATATATATATATATATATATATATATATATATATATATATATATATGCACATATATATATATGTATATATATATACATATATACATATATATATATATACATATATATATATATATATATATATTTGTTTCTCTTTCGTGATGAATAGTTATTAATATACCGTTACCAATTCAAGTATGTGTTATTTTGGAGTATACATGTAGATGATGCAATGACTAAGATTCTATTTAAGAAAACCTGCTGAACTTGTAAATTAAATGACAAACTTAAAAAAACTGCTGCCAGTTGGTAGTCAAAATTGGTATTTTAAAAAAAATTGGAATTTAAAGAAAATTTGGAGGAGGACTGCAAAATCGTAACCGTAAAATCGGATTGTAAAGTCGTAGGATTTTTCATATCTTGTAAATTTAAATTGCATGCCAGAATTCATGTCTCAATACATATAAAACATCTCATACCATAAATAAAATATCCACCATAAAAAACATTTCTCAACATAAATAGAACGTGATTTATTGGTTGTTGATTACTGGATTAGTCCTTGGTCGTTGTTGGTTTTGTTTGTGTTAGGGTTCAATATGAAAGAAAGTTGTTGCGAATGTTGTGATTCACTAAATGAGGATTTTACTTTTCTTTCACTCTTTTCATTGGGCTAAACAATCTTTTATTATCTATTTAGAAATTATGAAATGTAATCTTAAGGGAAACTTTGTTTATATCGGAAACCTGGAAATTTCTTGTATAAAAGCACGTATTTCGTAAACCTTATTCTCTTTTAAAGAAAGAAAAAGAGGCTCGGGAGAGCCCTAGATTATATTTGTTCTCCTAAGTGGCAGCATATACATGTATAGCAATTTACTTCACCAAAATTAGATTTGAATGTCATCTGGGATATGCACGCGTATACAATTTGCTGAATGAATTCCGTCACAATTCTGATCTACATGTGCGAAGACATAGTCTGATCTTTAGTTGTTTCTATCTGAGCATTTGCATTCTATACATGAATGTTAACATTTTTTTGATAGTTGTTTACACTTTGCTTACAAGCTCCTTTGATGTTCGTCGCCTGCTATGACATACTTGATATTATTTTCTTGAAGACGAGCCTAACCTTTTTTCTTTAATTTTATATTGTGCAGGTCACAAGGTAAGCACTCAAATTGCTTTTTTACGCAGGAGTCTTGGTCGTGTATTATCGCTTATCAGAGAGGAAGTCTTTTATCTCGACTCCTCTGATTTCCGTGATTTGCTTTAAGTGTGTTTCTTGATTTCTTGTTTGCTTTTGACATTTGATTTAAGAATTTCATGAAGAGAGGATAGTAAAAGCTTTTGTGTATTATCGCTTATCAGATAGGAAGTATGTTATCACGATATCCTCTATGATTTCCGTGATTTTCTTTAAGTGTGTTTCTTGATTTCTTGTTTGTTTTTGACATTTGACTTAAGAATTTCATCAAGGGAGGATAGTAAAAGCTGTGTCTGATCCGAGTTTCATCATAGTACTGTACTTGCTTAAAGTTAGTTTTAATTGACCTATTGTGCAACTATTTTATATGCTTCAGAGTTCTGTGGAAGTATATGTTGGTCGTAGAATTCTCTGTTGGAACAACAAACAGATGCAGCTCTTCTTAAGAGTAGCTAAATATATTATGAAATGTATTTATGCATTTAATCATTTTATGAGGCGTTCTTATGTTAATTACCATACATTTTGTGTTGTTTTGTAACTTAACCCCTGTTATTGGCCAAGTTTCCCCCTATGCAACCTTTCTTGCACATCATGTAATGCTACTTTGACTTGCATTATTACTCCGTATTTTATGTAACTAAAATGAACTTTGACTACTGGTTTTTATCATGCAGAATGTTTATTCCTAGGGCTTGTTACTTTTTTGGAGAATGTGATCCCATCTTTGTTCTAAGTGAACTATTTTTTTTATTTTAATTGTAGCAAAATCCGTTATCTGTGAGATCATAGCAATCTTTTTTGGTAGTAAAGATTCTATGTTTTTATTCTAAGTCATTGAAGGATTTTGGATCTACTGCGTCTGACGTTAAAAAACCTACTTGGTATATTTAGTTATGTTCCCTTTGCTTAATTATTTGTTGCCGCCATTTATGTAGAGACTAAATTGTATGACATAAGTAATCCTCTCTTTATGATTTAGGCAACTTGTGTTTAGGTACTAATATTTTGTTTCCGTTGTAACATTTTTCTTGAATTCACGGCGTCTCTTTGCAGCTAAGGCTGATGTGTCCTGTGTTGTCTATAAAATTGGTGAATGCATGCAAGAACTCATAAAGCTGTGGAAGGAATATGAATTAGTGCCAGCTGGTGAAGGCTCTCAAAATGGCCCTACTTTAGAGATCCGTATACCAGCTGAACATGTTACTGCAACTAACCGCCAAGTAAGAAAAGTTTTTTATTCGTTGCTTTGCTGTTAATGTTATTGTGCAAGTTTTCATGCAGCCCTATCTTTGAAATTTACTTTTTCTGTTTGATTTTCAAAATCTCATATGGCTAGTCGATCTTCCTTTGGGCAAATTTCAAGCCTTAAATTTACTCATGCTTTCCATCATAAACGCACACTTGCCTATTCAGCTTCCTTACTTTATACCTGTTATGTAATGATGGATAGACTTGTCCCGGAGCCAGGGTAGACTGAGGAAAAAAAATCTCCTAGTAGAGGCTTGAATATTAATTAACTCAGCTTGAAACTTGTCTAAGATTAACAACAGCTGTCAATTTGGTATTGTCTCTATGTATCAAATGGAACTGAGTCGGTAAATATCTAGATTGTTTGTATTTATGTTGCAATACTATCATTGTTTTGAGTTCTTGAAATTCTCCCTGTACAGGTAAGAGGTGGGCAGCTCTGGGGTACAGATGTATACACGGTTGACTCTGATTTGGTTGCTGGTAACTATTGTTCCAATATTACACTTGAATATTCTGCATATTTTGTTTCCTGTTAATCCGAAAAAGATTAATCGACTAACATCAAACACTGCTGTTTAGTTCTTATGCATACAGGATATTGTCGTCCAACTGCTTCTCTTCCCCCATCTGGTACCCAGGAGTTGCGTGCTACTATCAGAGTGTTGCCTCCACAAGATTGTATGTTCCAAAAGGATATAATATTTATGCAAAAGTACTCGCTGCTTTGAATATATACCTGCCATAGTCATAACATTAAACACGAAAATGCAACTGTTTTCTGCCCTAGGTTACTATAAACACTATTAAAAACTCCCAAAAGGTAGGATGGTCATTTCTATATGGCTCAACCAAAATAAAGAGCAAAAAGGAGCTCAGCGTGGGTTTTATAGTTCGATTTATGTTGAGACCCACCATTTAACATACATGCGTTCTGTAAACTGTAGCAGCCACATCTAGTGAATCATCTGCCACTTTCAAAAGGAACACTCATTCTCTCTATCTCTCTCTCTCTCCCTCTCAAAGTATATTTATAATCATCTAGTCCCACTGTATAAATTGTACGCAATGCGTGAAATCGTTTTTGTGGAAACTCTTAAAACTAGGGTGTCATCTTGATCAATGTGTGTTTGCTCTTGCGATGCCTATATAATGTTTTATTCATGTTGTACTTCAGTCCAAAAAATATTTCATTTAAACTCTCTCTCGCTCTCTCAATTTTCTTTTGTTTTTTGAAGAAAAAAATGATATAGTTGTGCTGAAAGTATATACATAATCATCTAGACCCATTGTATAAATTTTACTGGGAAAATATTGATGTGAAAATTCTTCAACCGGGATGTCATCTTGAGCAATGTGTTGCTCTTTCGATGCCTATATAGCATTCTCTGAAAAACGTAGGCGTTCAAATTTTAAAATGTTTTAGATGGCAGCTATTACATGCCATTTCATTTGTGCACTTCATTATCATGATTTTTACTCCATTTTGATGCTATGCTACTGCTTTATCTTCAATCTGTTATGTGAGTTTTACGTTATAGTTTATGAATGGTATGCGATATTTACTTGTGTTTGACAGTGATGCTTAAACTTTGTTTATATTATGTTGATTGCATGCAGTTCCTCTATTCTTGTGTTATATGACTTTAATTTTTAAAAACGTAAGGTTACATTTCAACACTGAGGAATAATGTACGTTCACGAGCATGGGGAGCTGCAATAGGTTGCAGTTATCGTGTTGAGCGGTGTTGCATTGTGAAGGTTGGTTAGCAATGCATTTCAACTTACACTTCTTTGTCTTTTCAACATCCACACACCCTTACCCACAAAGACTCTTTCTTTGTACACGTGTTATGGTTGGAATTGTCAAAATTTCATCTTAAGACATAATTTGTTCTCCTTTTCCTTGGCTAAACTATTTTGTATCCCCTTTATATCTCCTTTTCTTGGCTCACCTATGGTTAGTCAATTTACTAATTTTTTCCTTATATAGCTTCTGTTTTTTGTTAGTTCCTTTGAAATTGGAATGCTATTGGCTCTTTGTCTTAATGACATCTATTTATTTTTGTGCGCACTACAGAAAGGAGGTGGGATTATTGATCTTGAACCTTGTCTTACACATTCATCAACTATGGAGCCTACTTTAGCTCCAGTTTCTGTGGAGCGCACAATGACTACCAGGGCTGCAGCTTCGGTATTTGCCTTGTGATGCTGATTTTACTTTTCCTTGTAAATGCACACATATATGAGGACACACTCAAACATCTTTGAACTCAATGCTTTCTCTTCCTTATAATCTATCAATTCGTGTACCCTTAACTTCTGACTGATTGCATATTTAACATGAAATTATTTTGTTTGTTAGTATATTTTGCTTGATTCACTTACTTAGTTCTGATGGTTATGTTTCACTTTCCTTTCTTATTATCATTCTCTAGAATGCATTACGCCAACAAAGGTTTGTGCGCGAAGTGACTATTCAGTTCAACCTCTGTATGGAGCCCTGGTATGTTCTTTTGTCTCTTAGCAGACACATTTCTCTCATTTATTCTTGTTTTTATTGCAGAGGCCCTTTAGTTCTTAGAATACAACCAACTGTGCATCTATACTAAGTTACTAACTTCTCCCAAAATTATGTTAATAGAGTTTGATGAGAACGATTTTAACTTCATTCAATTAGTATGATCTGTCTTTCACTGCCTAGATACTCTTTTTCAGTGCCATAGCGCAAAATTGCTTTACATTACCCATATAAAACCGTCTCATATTGCCAGATTTCTACTAATTATCATTTTATAGGGAAGTTCAAGGAAATTACTTTCCTTAGTTTGTTATGCTTTTTTGCTGGCAAGTTCATTGGAGAATTGAATTTTGCACAACGATGGAGGCAATAAGGATTTCATAGCAACTAAATGGTTATCTAAACATATCTAAAATATGGATGGCAGCAACTTTTTGCTAAGTTGATTACAGTTGAAACTGGAGATATGGGGTTGTGATTTGCATCCCATTTCAAGAACTTGCATTAAGAAATTATTTGTTTTGCTGAATTTGTATCTCGGTCCCATTGCCATGGAGGAAAAACCTAAAAAGAAAAAAAGAAAAAAAAGAAAGGCCATAGTATAAACTATACACAGATCCTGGCAACATAAGGTCATTCTAATATTTACTAAGAAATTTGGTGAAACCAAATAAATGAGAATTTTATCTGCTTTAACATTTTGTATGCTGTATGTAACTCAAGCATGACATATTTGTGTTGTTTTGATAATTGTCATTTCTTGTTTGGTATTTTCCCCTTATTCTCGTTTTTTGGTCTATACTAGGCTGAAGTACAGCATAAGTGCTGTGGCTGACAAAGGTCTGAAAAAGTCCCTCTTCACATCTGCACGTTTAAAGAAGGGAGAAGTGCTTTATGTAGAGACTCATTCCCGCAGGTAACAAGCTAGAGTGGTATTAGAGTTTAAATTCTGGAAAGATTTTCTATCTACTGGCCTGATTCCAATCCTTTATTGTTGTACCATAAGTGGGCCTTTCTGTGTTGATCCTCTAGATGTTCTGAAATCACAAAAGCATAAAAAGTTGAAACAGCAAGTTATTTGACTTAAATGCATAAAGTAGCAATGAACGCGAGGGGAGGCAATTGTGAATACTATAGTGGCATAACCTGTTATATTATGTTTGCAAGGTTCTTTATGATATGGTCATTTGATTACTGAGTCGGTTATTTTAGCATATTAGATATTCAGGTGTTAAACAAGAAAAACTGAAACCATTATCATTATTTCTTGTTCCTCTTAATAACAAAGCCATATTTTAGGTATGAGCTTTCCTATAATGGAGAAAAGGTAATCAAGGCGGCCCCAGCAGCTCAAGCACAAGGAGCAGAAACTGGAAGAATTCAAACTCACAACACCTCACATGTTACTAATGTTGAAAGAAATGCTGTGGATGGTGAAACCACTGTGGTAGATATATTCCGATGGTCCCACTGTAAGAGAAACACCCCTCAAAAAATTATGCAAAGCATTGGGATTCCCCTGCCTCTTGAACATATAGAGGTAATCTTTTCATGACTTGCTAGTTACATTATATATATATATATATATATATATATATATATATATATATATATATATATATATATATATATATATATACTTATTTTCTCTGCAATGGCATATGAATTTATCCAGGTTTTGGAGGATAATCTAGAATGGGATGACATATCGTGGTCGCAAACTGGCGCTTGGATTGCTGGGAGAGAGTACCATCTTGCTCGGGCACATTTTCTTTCCCCAAATTAGACAGATGGCACCTTGTTTCCTGTTGTTATTGTGTGTTAATTTATGAGAGAACCTAACCTAATGATGCAACAACCTAGTATTATTACAACAAACATGTACTTGGAAGAAGTAAGTGTGTTGGAGACAATAGACATTTGCTGCTATTTATGTTTGTATTGTTATGACTTTTGATGGGGGGTCGTAGCTCAAGGTATTGCAAAAGAATATAGTCATGTTGCAGGTCGAACAGCCTCTTTCACAATATACATACATACATACATGGAGCTAATCTGTGATCTGTCTCTCAAAGGTATATAGTTTGTATCATAATTTAATTCAGGTAACCATAAATTATAAATCCACGGGCATCTGAACCGTGGAAAGAATATAGCTGTACAATACATAGTCAATGGTTCGATTGGTTTTGGTTGTTATTTTCATTTTATTTGGGAAAATGTGTTTTGAGGGAGTAATTTGAGAATGAGAGTAATGTTTGTTTAACAAAAAAACTATTAAAGAAAATGTGATCATTTCAACAATTTCTAGCAAAAAAAACATGAGCTAGTATACGATTTTTTTGCTCAACTAGTAAAAAATTAATAAAACCAAATTCAGATGAAGTATTTCTTGAACATTTATGAACTAAGATCTTCATTGATATATATATATATTGAAGTGTTATAAATTATTAAAAAAATATATATGAGCATTTCAACTATTTTCAGCCAAAAAATGGGCTATAGTACACGACTTTTTGTGATCTTGTTCGACTAGAGAAAAATTGGCGAATCCTGATTTAGATCAACTATTTAAAGATTATTATGAATGACAATCTTCATTCGTATATATTTGAGACCAAAAAACTATTTTAAAAAAATATGACCATTTCAGCTCTTTTATGTAAAAACACGTGAACTATAGTATATGATTACTTGTGATTTGTCTTGACTAGTCAAAAAATAGTGAAGCAATTTAGATGAATTATTTCTTGAATAAGTATGCATTAAGATTTTGATTTCTATATATTTGATGGGAAAATGCTATTTAAAAAAATAATTACCATTTCAACCACTATCAGCAAAACAACGTGAGCTATAGTATACGATTTATTTGCTATTTTGCTTGACAAGTCAAAAATTAGTAAAGCGAAATTCTGATGAAGTATTTCTTGACCATTTGTGAACTAACATCTTCATTGCTATATATTTTTCGACTGGTCAAAAAATAGTGACTCCTAATTTAGATGAACTATTTCAAGATTATTTATAATTACCATCTTCATCTGTATATATTTGAGGGCCAACAATTATTAAAAAAAAAAAAAAGACAATTTCAGCCCTTTTTCGTAAAAAACGTGAGCTTATATTATAGTATACGATTTTTTGTTATTTTGCTAGAGTATTCAAAAATTAAAACTACTAGAAAAAGATATGATCATTTCAACCATTTTTTAAAAAGTGAGCTATAAAATTCATTTTTTTGTGATTTTCTAGACTAGTAAAAAATTAGTGAAACCAAATTTGCATGATCTATTTCTTGATAGTTAATCAACATCTTCACTGCTATATATTTGAGTTTCAAAAACTCCTAAAAAAAAGATATGTACATTCAAGCTATTTTTAGCAAAAAATGTGTGCTATAGTATCACATTTTTTTTGTGATTTTGCTCAACAAGTCGAAATTAGTGAAACCAAATTTGAATTATATGTGTCTCCATTTTCAATGGAAAACAAATTACTAGAGTTCCAGAAAGATGAATTCTCTATACAAGGAAAATTTCGACGTACTAAGACATACTCTGCTAGAGTAAAATAAGTGAACATGCATTCAGACAAATATATCCTTACACAATCTATATCGATGTAAAATATTGTAGATAACAAGGGCTGTTTACATGTTAAAAGAATAGGCTTCTTTTCTTCCTCTTCTTTTCACCAGCCTGCACTTGTAAGAATTATCATACAGAGATATTGTTAGAGCAGTTTCTTGGAAAAAAACAATGGATCAATTATTTAAATTCTAGTCTTGTTTGTGAGTAGCCAAAACATGTCAGATGTTTTCCATTTTACTTTTGAAAATGAACAGACGATTATACCTTTTTGATGAAAAACCTCAAGGTGAGAACAATTGTATCTCTGGAACTGCAAAATAAAATAAGAACATTAAACACAAAGTATGCAACAAAAAAATACAAGAGATCTAAAAAAATCAGTTAAGATTAGGAAGAGAAAGTCCAATAATATTCATATTTAGATCAAAAGACTCGTTCGTATATTTACATTTATTCCTCGTATTTTTTTTCTTCTACAGATGCACTCTGATTATTTTTATAGGTTCATCTTCCAAGTATTCTTATTTGTTTTTCATAATCATTTTTTCTATGCCCCATATTGTATTAAATTAGATTTTTATCCAAAATTTACCCCAATCTCATTATCCAGCAAAATCAGTTGGTAGAGTTTAGAGGACACATCCATATCAATTACAGACCATCGAAAAAATAGTTTCATAAGCAAGTGCATTTTCTAGTGGCCACCACCAAAAGCTTCATAAGCAAAAAGATCGATAAAATCTTACCCACTTATATCTGGCACGTTATCATCCACCCTTAGAATACGTTCAGTCCCAAGAGAATCAACTACAGAGAATTCTGTTGGGCTTCCAAATGGAATAGAGACCTAAAACAAACAAACAAACAAACAAAAGTATTTGTACCAAATAGGAAGAAATACTAGAAGACAGAATAACTAAACACGAGGCAGATAATTATTTGGTATCTCACTTAGCTTAATAAAAGGTAAAGAGAATGAACAAACAAAAAGATTTCCTGGGATGTTGAGAATCATGGATAAAATAATAAAATTGTAAAAAATAGTCAAAAAGACCGTCTTTGTTTTGCAGAAATGCACACGTTTTAAGATAATAATCCACAAAGCATGCTAATAATGCGTTTTCATATCTGCAACACATTATAGGAATAAATTTAAAGTAGATGCTCTCCCATGTTTATCATGCTCTAGTAGTCAACACAAATGATCATGCAATCTACAGATACAGAAACAACAGTAAGCGTCTATTGTGGTTAGTTACCTAAGTAGAGATGTATAACGTGCAGTTTTCTTCATAAATATTATATGAACTTAACTATTCTTGACTTCTGCAGGCACAACAATATTTCTCAAGTAATTTTTCTAAATGGAATAAAACGATACGACTTCTACTACTCCATACTTCTGCAGGTACAACAAAATTCTTTAAATTAAAGACAGTTACATAATGTCTGGCTATACTTCAATCTAATAACTCTCCATCTTATGTCCGTTTCCCTCGAAATTACCATTGTCAGTCTTTTTAAACATACGTAATTTTAATTGCAATTGACATAATCTGAAGGCTATGTCTAGTTGATTCAAATTTATTAATATTTTTCCATTTCATTCAAGATCATTAGCAAACACAGTTAGATCATTTCCTTCTTGAGTGAAGGTTTTATATTAATTTCAGTTGATTTATTCAGTGATAAATGCAATTGTTCATCGCATGAAATATTAAAATCAGAAATATAAAACTCTAACTACTCCTCCAAATAATGCGAAAATATATATTGAATGCTGGAAACACTCGAAGTATTTTGATGAGAAGAGTGGATATGAAACATGTAAAAATTAGAAGGCAAAAAAGATTAAAATAAATACATACAATTGTGGATGATGAAAACTTCTCAGCAACTATAACACCTTTAGGCCCGCTACACTTTATGCTGTAACCATCCCTTTTAATAGCCAATGTTGCTTGCTCCCATATATCAAGATATCCAATCTTCATGACCAAAGAAACATAAACATAAGACAAATCAATTAATAGAGCCATTCAAGATAAGAGTTCAATGTCTTTTTGAAAGTGAAATACAAATAAGTCATGGCATAAACTGTTAATTACAAAAGCATGTTTGACCCAATAAGAAAATCAGAAATATCTTCCTTAACTTTTTGTTCCAACTTATACTGAATTTGAGTACGAAATATGTCAAAGAAAATACCCCTACAGCTAATTATCTTTATTTTCAATTTGTTATTACGGTTTTTTTTTTTTGGTGGTGGTGTGGGGCTTAACAAGGACTTAATCACATATCGCGATATAATACTACAAAGTTATAGAACATTTTGTTTCACAATTTTTATTTATTTTAAATCCAACAAGTCAATACATCGAACTAAATAATTTCAACTCTCCCATTGTACAAGTTGTACATAAGATTTACGATAATTTGTAAATGGTGAATCAATATATACATAATACATATAGATATACGCATAGCGTATGCATATGCGCATGTATATTTAAAATGCTCTCGAAATAAAAATATAATGTTAAACAAATTATGGTTGTCTTTGTCTCATTGTCAATAAAATAAAATTAAACAAATATGTAAATGATAGTAGAAAATATATTAAATTTATTTTACTTCAACAAAAACATTAACCGCAAAATACTTCAGAAAATAGAAGTGTAGATATTCTCCATTTCTAAATCATGACTGGAAAGTGGCTAGAGGCTAAAAAAAACAAAAGCATATCCCTAAACCTAACTTAGCCCGCCAACATCTCAATTTAGTGGGAAAAGATATATTTTTATTCGCATTCAAAGTTGTGCCAAAATGTATCTTCTTCATGTTTTTCTTTTGGTATTTAGATTTACTTTTTATCTGTATTTGAACCCTTGAAACGAGGAGGAGAGGTTCACTGTAATTTTCAGACTTAGATTCTTCTTTTGGACCAACCCTCAGGGGGTTATTGAAATTAATCTTAAAAATAAAAATATTATTAGTATTCATACCGAGAGGGATAGCTTGTACGAAGCATGACCAGTGTAAACGGTTTTCTCTATGCATTTGTGCATTACAGGATCTGCAAGAGAGGCCATAAAATATTAGGTCTCCGAATTAGCAAAAGCGCCGCACAAGTCAGAAAGTGAATAAAGACCGAAGGGACCATGAATAAGGAAACAAAATCTTCTAAATTTCTTTTTCTCCTTCCATAACAAATTAATAGACCAATAAGAACAAAACTGCTGAGACATGCTTGCACAACCTCATACCAGATTTCCGATCACTACGTCATGAGCAAATGAACATTGAGGTAGAAAGGAAATGTTAATAATTTTTACAGCAGAAGAGCCACATAAAGGGATTTATCAGACAGACTCTAATATGTCTAGGCCCATTTGACACTAAATACACTTAACGGTTAAGAAAACCTGTTGATCATGAACATAATGATAATAATAAAATAATAATAATTATAATAATAATCTTTATTTGCATCAAATGCTTCATGACTCAATCAGATTTAATTTCACATTATAACTTGATAAGTAATATTAGCTTTAAATTCTCTACATCATATGAAGAAATGGTCAAAGTAAATGCATACGCCTGAATCATGCACAATATTAAAAAAATATTAAGCAAATATAAATAATTTCAGCAGACTCAAAGAACTAAGACCAGATTGCAAAGGTTCAGGCAATATTACAAAGTGAATCTGCCTTTTCTTTAACAAATTTCCACTCGGGAGCATGTGGATGAGTCTTTAGGAGGAATTTGTATTCCTGATTTTGCTTCATATCTATTTTGATAGTGTTGAATGTTCATCTCATCTTAAAATTATGATATTAGAGAGGGAAGTCATTGGTATTTATAAACTCTAGCACACCGCCTCACATGCAGGTGGACAATTTCTTTTCTTTTTCAAGTGATTTGCATGTGAAACTTTTCTCTAAATGGGTGGTGGTGAGAATAAAATAAGGGCCTTTTTTTTTTGGCATATTATGATAGTATGTTGAATGACTACCTCAACTAAAAGCTTAAGCTATTAGAGAAGAGAATCAATTAACAGTTGTTAACTACCAACGATTTATAAAGATAAATGAAGATTGTGACTCCTGGTATATCTAAGATCTCAATCCTAAAGGTCCAAACATAGTTAGAACTTGTAAATATCCATTACCACAAATAATTTTCCTATGCTCGTTGGCGAAGACCTTCACAAGTTCACCCTGATATACAAAATAAACAGAGTCGTCAGAAATGGTCAAACCAATTAAAATTTAATGGTAAGTGTACTGATTTTTACAAAATTGAAACATTCTTTGCCAGTGGAGAAATCAGTTTAGCATTTTCAGCAATTATTTTTCCTAAAGCAGATAACTCATATGGAAAGCATGTGCAGATGCAGGAACCACAAAATTCCGCCTCCACCAAGAATTACGAGGTAGAAACATCTGATCCCTACCATATTTCTTTCTATCCACTAACTTGGACAAATAAATGTATTTTGAACAGTCTTAGATGATAACGGTGATCTACCATCTATGACAAAAGTTCAACGAAAACAAAAGGTACTGGATTTCCTCTCATTTTTCCTCTCTGATATAATTCGAATCCTGAAAGCTTGGAATATAAAGTATGGACAGATGTTTGCAAAAAACGCAATGACATCCCACGTATCTACCACATCAGATACTAACTACTATGAGTTGTTTTAGGTAAACTTCTTACTACCACTGGCCATGCAATTCAACTAAACATCATTTGCAAAATATCCCTATATCCCACACCCCAACACACCCAGAATACCTTTCGCTTCCTATCGTCCAGGGGCTGTACTTCAATGGCCAAATATGTATCTACATCATCTGCAGTAATAAGATAATTTGGTTGCTTCGCTCCTGCAATGAATAATGAGCAATTTCAAGATTGATAACCGTAGAAAGAAAAGGCCTTGCAGAATTTGAAACCACGTTTATCAATGAAATGAATACCATCAACATAATTGAAAGATCCATCTTCCAAATGCCGTACCCACTGCAAATGCAGGAAAAACTATAAGCTAAAACCCGAAAGAAATTAGGCAGAATAAACCAATTTAAGTTAGGAAGTAATCAGGTTCAATTGCCCAAAAAAAACCGAGGTAATCTGAAATGTCAGTTGAAGCACCTCAAAATTACAACTGGTCGTGCCATTTATAGAGTATCCGCATGCTTGGAGTTGCTGTCCAGGAAATGCTTCACCTGAAATTTGAAGACCCTCTATTGCTGGTAGTGGATCATCATCTGCAGCTGTTCATTGTTTGCAAACTTAGAATTTCTGGCCACCAAGTTTAAAGCAGTAAATAAACTCAATTAAAAACTTCAGACCCTCAGAGAAAGAGGATGAGGGTTCTTCGAGAACTGGTGGCAGATAAGGAGAATACGAGGAGTTGGGATCATCCAGAGACGTCATGGCTGAAGCTTTAGAATTCCAATTAACTGAAGGCTCTCTATCACTCTGGTGCCCTCTGTTGTCAGGTTCGTCCATCTCACTACTTCTAACAAGGTCACCAAATGTGACCTTTTTACTAATTGTGCTTTCATTACTTCGAACATGATGTGCATCTGCCTGGTTGAATGCATGCTCTGAAGGTGCTTCATGCATTGCCGTATTCCTGAAAATCAAAATAAATTTTAAAAAAATAAGCAAACCAAAAAAAACAAATATCCAGATATTCCTTAAAATTACTGCAACGCTATTTGATTAAAAAACTTATGCCAAGCATTTAACAAAATTAAAATTGAAATTATGAATATGTTACGTGAATCTCTTAATAAATTAGAAAGACGTAAAACAGAAACAAAAGTATATGATTTCCTAATCAAACGTTTCATAGTCTCAACAAAAGTATATGAATTTCCTAATCAAACATTTCATTAATTTGGTAATCTCAAATGCGGAAATGAATAAACTGGGTACACGAGAAAGAGAACAAAGGTTTCTGCAATTTTGTAGGGGCTTGGCTGTTCCCCTGAATGCTTGTTTTAATTCCGGCATATCACACTGTTATGATCTATTATATAGCCCAATTATATCAAATGCAGAAAATCTCTTCTGACTTGTAACATTTTGTTCCTCTAAAGAGAAATTAATTCAGCTGTCACTTTCTGTTCTTTCTAATTTCATGGGAAATTAATCAATTTCGAAAATGGTTGTGCTTCAACCACTTGAAGATAAGAAAGCACCAAATTTCAATTTTCGGCAAGACTGCTCGGTAAAATATGATGCAGATAATTACTCAAAAAGCACATCTTAAAGAAGAGGAGATCCAGTTGTCTTTCTCCCTTGGGATAACATCACTCCAAATTTGACTGTCAACAAAAAACTCTATGAAACCAGAACCCACCGCCAAAAGCAGAGGATAGGAATTGCACATGCAGTTCAGAGTCAGAGTCTCCATCTGACCAGCTCACCTGCTTGCAAGAGGTGGAAGCATCCCCAACTCATCGTGCTCCAAATTCTTGAAATTGTCACGCCCACTCTGGGGAATACCCAGAATATCTCCAACCATTGCTGTCTGAAGATTAGAAGACGGCATCTTCCCATCAGAATATGATGGTTGTGAAACCAGTTCCAGTCCCTCTTTTATCTGGAAGGGCAATTCAAGAGTTTGAGGCATCAAGTATTATATGTTGATCCAACACTCTAGATAAGTCATATTAGCATGCAGTTCATAAATGCCTGAATTGTGTCTATTAAAGTGAAAATCTGCCAACTACTGTCACCATTGTTATTACTAACCAAGTGAAAACTAAAAATATTTCAAATTTACCAGATTAGATGCAGTTCTTTACTATAAAGTGAAAATCTGCCAACTTCTATCACCATTGTTATTACTAACCAAACGAAAACTACAAATATTTCAAATTTACCAGATGAGATGCAGTTCTTTACAATATAAATGAAAGAAATCTCATAAACAGTCCAACGGCTGGATAAAATCATTAAATCTAAACAGATAGTAAATATAACAGCGGCATATATATACAACTCTACCGAAAAGAACAAATAAACCTTAACTTTACTAAACCAAATCCTGATGTGCAACAAATCTAACCATATGGTATCATGAAACCTTAGAGAATCAAATTGAACATGTATTGAAGGAAATTATACTGTCGAAACAAGAAAAGCAAGATCCTACCATGTCCAACCTTTTTTGCCTAGTTGACCAGGTCCTGAATCCAAATGCACAAGTCAAGTTTCTAGACTGTCCCTACCTGCTATAGTGGAATATGAAGCACTTTTGTAGAATGTACATGCCCCACACAACTCAATACTTAGAAACACTTATCTATATGTGATACACGATGAACGTCATATCTCAAGAACATCGCTGAAAAAAATTAAAAATATCCCTCCCCGCCCATCTCTTGTCACACACCAACTCCCTTGAGTGCCACCACTCCCCCTAACTACCTACTGCTTCCATGATGCCCAGCTTCAACCACCCTCCTCTCTAATTGGCCCTTGCTACTTTTCATCCTAAGAAGTTCAACACCACCCATCCCTGAATCATCCCCAAACTTCACAGACACAGCCTGGTCTCAACCCGCCATTATGTATTGAGTGTAGGTTTTATACTCAATATGTCTACCTTACGTGGATTTTTTGTTTAGATTTAATTATATTTGTGTTTTAATTGATAGATTTTGTGTTTTATAGGTGCAAATCAAGAATTAGGTGTCCATGAAGAAAAAAATATCAAAAGAAAGGAAAAAGTTGCAAATAAGAAAATAAAATCAAATTGGAAGAAGGAATCCCGCAACAGCTTTGCCAGTGTCCACGATTTCAAGCATATACTCTCTCATCCGTACTCCAAATCACCTTACTCTAGCGACATTGGAAAGCTATTTCAAAAGGCTACAACTCCTATTTCATACAATTTTCCACACTTCGGACTACAATATGGTCAAAATCGAATATCAGATCATGATGGAGAAAAGTTGCGGAAATTGAATCTTATTAACTACTTCCTTATCAATAAAAGTTTATAAAAGCACCAAATCTCTACGACGAAATTTTACACATCAAGACGAGAAGACAGCGTACGAGCAAGGTGGCGGCATGACGAACTTCCGCCTTAAATATGTTACACTCATTACTTAAGCAGGCTCATATGTCAACCATACCTCAATAGGATAGAGTGGTGACTGAGTGAAGTTTGAGGTATTCACATCAGAACGCCAGGGTGCTAGTTGATACTTTGACTCCTTGAGCTTTCCCTACAAAAGAATCGGCCAAAATTATACAAGAAACCGATATAACCAGTTTATGCAACATCAATTTTGGACACCTGGATATACATCCCTTTCTAATTACATCTTGAACAGTTTCTGAGCCTTTACATACCTCAGTTACAAGAAGTTGTTCCTGCAAATGTCTAAACAAAACCTGCAATAAAAAAAAATCGACTTAACCGCAGCAACAACCTCAAAGTAATCCCCAACCAAATCATTTTTGCCAGTTCACAAATATTTTAAGATGATACAAGGACAGAGTACTATGAAATCCGGCTTAATTATACCCTTAACAGTAGTTAAGAATCCTGCTGTCTTTAACAAAACCAATAACCACTCTTTGCTGGTAACTCCGCGTGAAATTTATGGTTAAATAGAAGAGCAGAATTTTACATTCTAAACTAATTGGATTCATATCAGTTGGCATTTTCACAATGAAATTTGGTTGAGTTAGCACTTGGCAGTTTCATACGAAAATTTGGTTCATATCAATTGATGCGCTGTTCGACTAATATACTGCGGATCTTGATGTGTAGTGGTTCACGCTGGTTTTTTTTTTTTTTTTTGGTCAGTATTAGCTGGCAATGAGTAAGATCCATATTGAGCAAGTTTTTTGAAGCGTCAGTCCAACTTCCTCCTATTAGGATATGTTCACTGTACAAGCTTAAATGCTCAAAAAATGAAGACCATCTTCATTCTATTCAAGAAAACAAGAATATAAAATTACTTAAAGACCTACAGTTCATTCACCCAACCAACCGCAAAGAAGACAACAAAGCTTTCAAACTCGATGTGCATGTTCCGTTAAAATTTTCAGAAATGTATAAGAATAGCCAAAATTGTGACTTCATATTATCATACATAGACCCCAACAAACTCCAATCTGGATAACTCACCAGCAATTTCGCCATATAGACTGCAGTAAGTGACACAGTTCATCTCAAGCATGTAATATGTCTAGACAAGTTCATCCACGATAAGTATAAGAAAAACTGAAAGGGGATCATATTAACCTTGACATTACTGACAATGGACTGGGCATCGGTAACAGTTGGCTGAAGAGAATACTCTGCAAGAAGAGGCATTAAAGAAGTTACGAATGTTGATCTTTCTTGTTGTGCAGCCTGAAAGAGAAAAACCAAGCCTGATTACATATTTAGCTTACATCACAGACAATTCAAGAAGACGAAAATTGGCCTATATATACAAGATATGGAGTGAGTTTTTGGGAAGGTACATCTACCTGTAATGCATATGTAAGACGAACATTCTCCTCCATTATATCTTGTCTGTAGGAAACTGCTTTAGATGCAGCAAGAATGAGATCCTGCTGTTGCTGATCAAAGGCCTTTGGAAACAATAATGTGCAGAATCTCCATCAGTATCCAGAATAAACAAAAGAAGGTTTTATAAATTAGTAAAATAAAAACCTGCCTACCAGGCGCATATATGATATACGCTTCTCCAGGGCATATTTCTCATTGCGGATATGTGCTTCCTATCAAAAGAAAACAATAATTACAAATACAACGGGAATATAGCCATAAATATGTATAGAGTTCTCAGTACATATTTCTTTCTTTATCCTACCTTTATTGAGAATTCTGTAAGATGTCTTCTCAATTGCAAAATTTCCTCTTCATGTTCCCGAATTTTAACGACAACATCCTACACAGGTGTATATTCACAAAATAAAGGTAGTAAAATATATGTGATCATTGTCTTATCGCTCTTTTTTATAAGGAAACAAAGACATATCATTATTGTCAATATTAACTTGTAAAAAATGATACTACCCCAAGATAATCTGAAATAACAATTCATTTGCCGTAAGACGATACCTGCTTTGAACTACTACTACTATTAACATCAGCCGTTGAAATCAAATCCCTTTCAGCATATCTGAATTCTAAATCCGAATTGCCGTCTTGATACCTATGAAAACAGGGAAAATGAAAAGGATTACAACCACTCATACAGACCACATTATTTTTGTCGGGTTCATTGTATCTGAAATACCTGGTAGGAGTAAATAGTGTAATAGACGGTGACACAAGCTGAGAGACGCCAGAATCATCTGAAGCTATCTGACCCCCATGAATCACGTTTGGTGATCCATTTACTTCACTTCTATTAAACTGGTTTTGAAATTGAGTTTGCATTACATGATTTTTATTACTACGGATCATATCTGTTTGAAGAGCAATGGAATTTGGCAAAACATGTCCAGAATTGACATCTGCATTTTCGCCGCCATCTATTTGACTTCCTAAATGTAGAACTAATTGATCGGATCTACATGGTTCACTAACATGGTTACCCCATCGGTCAGCCGACTGTGGATCGTGATACTTCACATCATCTGATTTCTGCATCAATAAACAATAAATTAAATTTAACTTCTATTATTCCTTAATGAGCTATTCTGACATTCATGTAAAAAGGTATATTTATATATTACAGCTCTTCTGATTATGATCTTTCATCAAGGATTTTTTCCATCAATAATGTGATTACCCATGAGAGAAGCATCATGAATTAATCTCTCTTTTGCAGAACCACTTTGATAGAGGCGATGAGTTAAAATCTAATCCAAAGTCGTTACTACATTGATGGAATAAATCCTTAGATGTTCATATTTTATAACATGTAGGTTAAATATAACTAAATTATCCTTCTAGCTTAGAGAAGTGTATATTAAATCATGATTCCTCATGATTCAACTGAACTGTCATTAGCACAGAACATATCAAAGACATTGAAAGATCATGTTGAATAACTTGTAATGTAAAATATTCGTCATCTCAAACCGGCCTGGTTATGCCGTTGTATTCTCGGGGATTGCAAACTAGTCTCTTAAATCATTAAAGTCACTCTAGACAGTGAATCTGGTTATCAAAATACAACTTGAATGAAAACTTCCATGTATTAGTTACTAAAAAAACTGAGTTCCTTCCAGAGCATTACCAGAAGTAAAAGAAGCTTTTTGAAGGGATAAATAGACTCCTTCAATTGAATATGGAGACAGTAATCTCCAAGTTTATAGGCAACCCACCAATAATGTGGATGTTCATATACTACTAACTCTATTATATATGACATGAGACAAATAAATAACTGTAACGTTTCCCACCAAAACCATATGCAGAAGCATACACAGTCCTACATACTCGAGGAGAGGAAATACATAGCAGTTCACAAAAATTGAATCTCTAATTGTGAAGTGGAGAAATAGAATAATTTTCAAGAGGTGATGGATTGCTAAAAGCTTAAACAATAAAAAGTATTATTTTTTTGAAAATAAGTCGACTGTACTTACTAGACAAGAGGCAATAAAACAACAAATAAATAGTTATAACCTTATAAACTTGTAGGTCAGTGCATCCAGTGATAAGAGTTCTTACAATTTTTTCAAGTTCCTCATTTTTTTTCTGTAGTTCAGATCTCAAGCGATTATTCTCTTCCACCTGTTAAGAGCAAATCAGGAAATAGTGATTGTCTTTTTTCCTGACTGTCACAATCAATAGGCTCATGAATGCAAGTAACAAGTTCAGTGTTAGAGTAACAAATTTAAGAGGCTCGTGAGAGCAAAACACAAGTTTGTCAGCTAGAATAGCATCCTACTATAGTAACGTGTATTTTGGACGTAAAATTATTTCATTTGAAAAGGATAACATGGTAGATTACCATCAAGCATGAAGATCATTTTGATTAACTTAAAGTGATCGTAATATTGTGACCACCATATGAGTAGAACTGTGCATTCGAGACAATGAAAAAGACGGAAAAAAAAATGATGCAACTGGGGTCATTCATGCATTAATTATGGCTTGTATGTCATTTCATTTAACAAAATCTACATGTTCAGCTAGATATAAAGATGCTTCCAACAATATGAAAATATCAATCTAATAAGGAAGTATTGTGAGAGTATAGGTGGAACAATTAAAAAATATTTCAATCGCCAAATAATATAAATACAGATAATTGGCCTCATAGATGGTTAAAAAATGAAGAAAAAAACGAGTCAGAAGTGCATAATGGACCACCCTTCGGAATACCAAGGAATCAATCTCCTGAGTGTCTCAAGATGTTTTGGGGGGCTTCTTCAATACGACTTCTCTTTCCAGAAACAGATTGACATGAAAATCCAGGACTGGATTTGGATATCCACCAAATCAGTGCCATGATATCAAAATTACGGATATTTTCAAGAAAAAGATGTTAAGATAGGCTTGGCATCAATGTAGCAAACTATTATTTGTGATAGACAAATTACTCTTACTGGGATTTGGAGTTTCAGCTAATACAGGTCCCGGTGCTCATAAAACAAAGGTGCATCAGTTATCAACCAACCAAAAGTGATAATTGTCACAATTTTCACAGCTTAGCCTCTGACTGTCGTGACTGGCTGGACTGGAATGCCGATAGACAATTGAGAATCATTTCTTTCTTCTGGAACAAAGTTATTTTGCTAATATTTTCAAGCAAGTCAATGAATTGAATTACTGAAGGAACGTCTGCATCTATTGCTTATTATTGAAAACTTGATCAATTGAAGACTTTGGGGTTTCAGCTCCAGGTACCAAACATCAATATCACTGATTCATTAAATGTTCACCCGATAAAACTTTGAAAGCATAGGATCTTCACAATTTTCTTTGATTATCCGTTTTGCGCCTTTTTATTAATAATTTCACTATTGCAATCTAACTGTAGGTTATATGAACAAAGACCTCGAAAGGACTATCCGATTTTGAAAGAAAATAAAAGATGGAAAACGATGTTACACATGTCAGAATTGGAGTGCTGCTCAGTTATGAAGGAAGACCAGCTGCTTATTCAGGTGAACGTCTCTCACATTAGTTTCCTTTTTCAACTGTAAAGAGAGCTAGTGATGCCTCGTTTATAACGAGATCATAATCTAATTTCTATTTTCATCAGCAATATTTATAGTATCTGATTTCACAATAAAATTAAAAATTACGATCCAGGCATCCAAATTCCACTTCACCAAATCCACTGAATAACGGTAATTCCATTGTGATACATTTAGAAAACCTTCTCCTATATCTAGTACCTACCATGTGGAGCTTAAGATATAAAGTTTAATACCCTTCTCTGTCTATACCAAAGTAACGTTCATTATGGAACACTGATTAAAGAAAACATGTGAAGGTTTGCAAGGTGGACTCACCCGACATGGTATCTTTTCAGAAGATCAGATTCCGTATCACAGGGTATCACAGGTTGTTCTCACAAGAGAAGAGATACTTAGATAAATTCTTAACAATAGCAATTTTATGTGGGGAAGATATTGGAACCAGCTAAATCTCTTATTTCACCACCGAATTTGAAGTGGGATTTCACTGTGTTGACATTGTGCACACGATATATTATGTATCTAAAGACGTCTGATTTAGTTAACACAAGGCAGAAGATTAAAATCTTAGATGGGACCCACCCCCCCTCCCCCAATCAGCCAACACCATCACGAAAGTAAATGCAAACTTATTAAAACAGAATAATTTGATATGAAAAACGTTCCCAACCAGATTCCCCACCATATAAAAAAGTAAACGAAGTATGATACTGCACAGTTGCATAAAGGACTCAAGGAATAATGCAAACATTAGGTTGTTCATAGTTCCATCAAAACACTGGTAGGTATAGTAGCATAACACAGATACATTTTATTAGAAGAAATAAAGAAAGGAAGATACCTGCTGCTTGATAGTGAGTTCTGCAGCCTCGACTGCTTTCATAACCTGAAACAATCCATCACTGCCGTTGACATTGTAGGGATCACTGACCGATAATCCCGCAAACTTGCTTTCCAAATTGGCATCCCCATTTTCCATTTCTCTCTCAATTTCCTAGTGAGAAGAAAATTAAACGAAAATATAAATGCACCTGGGGTTCCTCTTGATTAAAATGGCATCATGTTATTCTTATTGTATTCACACATCATCCATCCCTCCGCAAGAAACTATGAAAACACACCAACCCCAGCTTTCTTCTTATGCTTCACAAGTGCAAATCAGTTGGTTTAATTGCGTTTCTTCGACCTCTCCATATCTGCTGCGTATTCGATCCCCGATTGCAATTAGCAGCAGCAAAGAGGAGAGAGGGCTAAATTTTAATTCAGGTAAAAACCCTATCTCTATCTATGCGTATGCGTATAAAAAGGGGATGGTGGTGCTGTGCAGGGAGAAAGAAGAAGAGAGAGTGATTCCACAATCCACAGTCGGAAATGAAAATGGTTTGTTTAATCCTCCGATTAATTTGGTTTCTATATATATATTAGCACCGCACTCTACACTTATAGTAGTGAATTGTGATTGATCTTACTCATAATCCGTAATTCATTCGGCTTTATTCTATTGTATTTATTATAATATTTATAAAACACGAAATTGAATTAGTATTGTATTTATTAATATTTATCCAAAAAATTCTTGTGTTTCAATCCATAAATATCAAATATATTATTATTTAAATAAAATTGAATTAAAAACAAATTAATAGATATATGTATTCCCTATTATGTAGGAATTTGTTGAGATTTTAATTTTTATCTTGTTGAAATTGTGGTTTCTAATACTTTGGACTAATTGCTCTTATTATTTACTCATCATTTTTCTTCAATTTTTATTTTTTTTCTCATACTCATTGTATGGATGACAAGTGACAACTGACGCATGTTTTCTCAATCCCATCTTACTCTTGTTGCAATATTTTTTGACTAATTATTAATTAGTATAACACAACCATTTATAACTCTAATACAAGTACACAAGAATTTTGGTAACATTTACGAAATTGTTAATGTGTATATATCATTAATTAATATTTGATGTTGGAAACTTGGAATTGGGTTCGAGCGAAGACCTCGGACTTGATTTCAGATGATGATGATGATATGCACGTCAATCGTCCATTCTATTACCAATATTTTATGAGATGTGATTTAACAAAACAATTCAAAACAGTGAGTGCAACTTCAAATGTCATTCGGAAAAGAAAAAAAAATGTTATTGAGGATGTGGAAGATTGACATTGTCCCCAATCAGAGTTTCTTCAGGTCCATGGCTGCAAACACAACATCAATTATTATCTAATCACCAAAAAAAAAAATTCAAAATTCAATTTTTATGTATCTGCAAAAGACAAAAAGTAACCTTAGGTAACTTAAGGCAGACATCCTGTACAGGCAGGTAAATACCAATACGTGCAGCCCAATCGTATAGAAAAACGCAAAGGTTCTCCCGTACCTGAAAACAATTTCAATCCTATAACATCCAAATTTCAATAATTTCACCAAGATATAGCCAACGGGAGGGAAACCATACTTGTTGCCAAGAAGAAACCGCCCACTGCTAAGGGTTATTTTATCCCGAAACCCCAGATCCTTGTACCTTTGATCTCTTTCCTGTTGTGCATAACCATTCAAAAACATATTTAAGAAAGGAAGGTCATCGTAGATAAAATGAAATGTGGCATCTTACCAGGCCACCAATGCATTATTAATCTAATAATTTATCATTCTTAAATTTTAAAGAGCAGTCAAAATTAATCAATTAAACGAAAAATATATTTGGACCAAGATTATCCACCCGTTAAAGGAGAGAAGAAGAAATTCTCCAATAAACAATCAGAATACCTTCTTCGAGAATGCAGCAAATGGGTTAATATCATCCTCATATATTTTCTTGTACTTCGATTCAACGTCCGAACTAAAACCACTCTCCAGATCTTCAGCATACTGAAATAAGGGTGACAGCTAAGTTAAGATGAGTATAAAGTGGATAAAACAAATATAATTTACTAGGTACCTTCTTTGATCCTCTGGATATCACTTTTTCAGAATTATAATCCTGAACATAGCGAATTTTTCCGTACAGTTTGACATTATCTGTTTTTGTTTTCTCAAGCTCAGTCGTCAGAGTTCCAATCTTCTCGTTCAATGTTCTTATTTCCTGGGGTTAATGTTAACTCAGTCGTTTAAATAACTAATAACTGACTAAAAACCGAGAAACATTAGATGTCTAAAGTTCCAGGCACAGAGCAAGAAAATATGTAGGTGGGCTGGGGGATTAAGGACAGACCTCTTCAGTCTCACGCAGACGTGCCCGGAATCGATCACGTTGATTGCAGATCACCTTAAGCATAGAGCTTTGATCTAGATCAGAGGGAGCACGCCTTTGTTCTGCATTCTGTCCGATGAAGGATTTAGCCACAACATTTGCAAAACAAGGTCCACGTGCATTTAGTACATAAACCATTTGATATGATGCACAACTCTTAATTGTTAAAACCATTTGAATAAATTAAGGGAATTCGATAAACTATCAACTATCCTTTCAGAACCAATATCATTTTACACAGTTGTTAATCCTAACAATGAAATAATATAAAATGTTGAATAAAAGCTTCAAAATAATTGAACTCGTATAAGGAATTCAGTTCTGCAAGATTGAACCTTCCAACCTTCTTCAATATCTAACCATAAGAAAATTCAATAAGTAATATTGACTTTTATTCATTACATTTCCTTTAACTAACCAAAAGTTGTCTATATTGCTTTGGGGAAAACACATGCCCAACATTTAAAAAATTAAATAGAAAATCCTCAAAATTAAACAAATGCACATTAGGAGATGTGGAATGATTGAATCCTCAAAATTTCAGAAATGCCTTGTCAAGAGTCACCATGTGGACTGATTACACTTATTAAGCACATATCCCGGATAACACTATCAGATATCATTGTGGAAAAACAGGTGCTATATTTGGAAGCATTTCTGGGGGTCATTTCCATTTCGGGTTGGGTGTTGAGGCATTTTGACAAATAAAAACAAAAGTTAAGGGAAAATTTTGAATTGTAGATTAAGGCAAAGTGGCAAAAATGATTTTTGGTAACATACAACCAGACAAACCAGTTTGGGCAGATAATGATAATGATCTTCTCAAAACAAAAAATGGAAAGAAAGAAAGAAAGAAAGAAAAGGATGATGATAATGAATATCAACATTGCAATGTCAATAACTTGAGATACATACACGCAAAGAAGCAGGACCGACATACAACTTACCTCGACTTGATTTGTGCCTCCAGACTCTGACAGGTCCCAGTCATCGAAAAAGTTGCCTTTTTTATCATTGGAATTATAACCCTGCATTGCATCTATTAATTAAAACTACATAGCACATAGGACAAATCAATTACATCACTGCAAAAACTTTAGACTACTAACAGTTTGGCAGATATAGCAGCAGGCCAGCAAGCAAAATGAAGTCATATTTTAATAGCAAAATCTAAAATGGAAATAACCTTTAGTATATCATCTTCGAGTTTCTGGATAAGCCTCTGCTGTTCATTGACTTGTGTCGTTAGTTCTCTGATCTTAACTTCAGCTGCTTCCAGCAAAGATGACTTTTCAGCAATTTTGACCTGCAAGGAGTAGAAAGACAACGGTGTGCCCAACTCAACTATAACAAGTTTTTTTTTAAATTTATGCAGTTCCCCTAATCCCTATGTACATGGTTAAAATTATACACAATTCAATCTGCAATTTCATCCTGTATCTTCGATAACGTAATAGCCTTCCCATAACTCAGATAAGTAAATGCCTTTCAAGGAATCCCTTTCACCTGAGGCTCGTAAATGCTTGTTTATAGATAGGATTGGTCTTCCAAAATATCTTTCATCATGAAGAAAAAATATAAGAGTTGAAGCCAGAAGTAGAAAAGGACGAGAAGGTTTATAAATATAATTGTATAGCTAGGAATTATTTCCCTGTTGCCAGAGATAGATATTTAGATTCTTATCAAAAAAAAAAAAAAAAAAGAGATAGACATTTAGATAGGAAATTTTCTTCTTCCGTGATTTTTATTCTCATTTTAGGGGTACTCTTTTCCTTGTGTAGGCCCACAAGGTTTTGGCGAGGCCCCCTTGTAATTCGTTTTTAATGGAATAAAAATCCTTTGGCCACATTTTTTTCAATATAATTCAGATAAGCAAGAGCCACTAATAACAAGAAATATCTCCTCACAGATAATCAGCTGGTGCAGAGCATCATACCTTATATTGTGTCAGTTCATGCTCCATTTTTCGGTTCTTGTCAAGAAGTAATGACTCCAGCTTGCTCATCTCCTCCCCACTTGTAGCTGCTTCCCAATCCTCAGCTTCAATTGAATTATAGCCGACAGCCTATGAAAATTACCATTTTTCATCAAACGTGATAGAGCACTCTTGGCAAAATTTTCAACACAATTTTCAAGGATATAATTCAGGGGTAAAGGTTTATTGGACCTCAATCTATGATTCAATTGTGTTTCTAAGAGGGCGTGTTTTTTCGAATAAGTATATGCTAGGTAATTCTAGTTGTCTTTTTATACATAGCCTTTGCAAAAAAATCATTTAGTGCGTTTGAAGGAAAGAATTTCCAAAGAAAAAATACTTGGAAGGATGTAAATAGGCCTATAATGAAAATAGACGAGGTAGAGAAGTCTAAAAACTGAGAATCCAGGTGCTATCATTGTCGAAGATCTAGAAAGACCCTAGAATTTAGAAAAGTTTGTTTTTAATAAATCTAAATAATGGACTAGGGGTGTTAGCTTGTTTGTAATTTTGTGGTTCAGTTATTTTATTTTATTGAGCAAGGTTGCGAATATAAGCCCTAGCCTTCGAATGCCTCCTCTGCAAATAATCAACTTTAGAAAAGAGCAAATTGAGAAAATATGCAGACTCTTGGACATAACTATGTCCCTAAGTTTTTCTCGTATATGTGTCAGTTTCAGGTTATACCATCAGGGAGGACGATTTGCATATACTCCTCAATCAAAGAAAGCTTATGTGAAATTACTTCATGAAGCTAGTGAAGTTCACATCACCTGCAAAATTTTTACTTTCTTACGCAAATCATCAACTAGTTTTTCTGTTGGCCTCGTATGAAGCTCTTTCTTCAACCCCTCAAGCTCAAATTCCTGTACTTTTTACAAATGAAAGAAGTAATAAGTAACCGAATACTAACAAACTTTTAATGAAGCTAGATATGAAAGAATCTGGATCTAAGGGAATTCATTAGAACGCATTTCCATAGAAAACTTGAAAAGAACAAGAATGTTGACCATCTAACTTTGTAAGTTAATCGGGGTATACTGCAATTCGCAAACAGAATAAGAAAGCTGGGCCATTCATGAAATATATTGCCTACATGTTAATATAAGCAATTAATACCAAGGTACTGAGAAGTAAGCTTTAACTTACAAGTAACGTGGTGACCAAATAAAAGAAAAAACTTTTGAAGCTATAATCTGCATCAATGCGACCAGGCCAGAGACATTTTGGTAAAATCAATTGGACTCCTAAACAACACTGACAATTCAAGGATGCAACTTAAAAAGGTATCTAGGTTAGTCATAGCATAATGTTTTGGTCAAAACTTGATATCCTACATTGTTGAATACATCATAAGCAGGTTATAAGACTCAATTTAAATCCTAATTCAGAGAATTAAGTTCTGATTTTAGTTTGTAACCAGTTGAATGCAGACGAAACAGAGACCTTCCTGCATCATGTATCTCTATTAATGTGACATAGATCAAATTCAGTATTATGAATGAAAAAGATTTGTCAAGTAATTCTTGTAGCAGAGAAATCAGCAAATCTTATAAAAAGAGAAATTCATTTGTCTGTCAAAGGACTGTATGCATTTTCCGGGTTAAGCTATATGAACTTATGATTGTAAATCACTTGTGTGGTTCGATGATATTTAAAAAACTGTTAAACTAATTATAGGTGTTATTTGGCTAGCACCCCCTTGACTTCCCTCTACAAGAAACTTCATAAAAATGAAATCCAAGGTAATTACCTTTTCATTGAGCAAAGCCTTCAACTTCTTCAGCTCATTCAAATGATAATCCCGTTCATTTGATAATGTTGCCTCAATATTATGAAGTTCCGTATTCAATTCAGATATTATCTTGTCCTTTGCACTAAGGGAATTCTCAAGCATGGTGTTTGCATCCAAACTATCACTGCAGCAGGAGTAACAGACAGTTTAAGCAGTGCATAACATGAAAAAAGGATAGCTCCAAATCCTAGAGAGGAGGGTATTTAGCATGTCCATTAATCAATGTAAGAAGGAGATAAGTAACCAAAATGAACTGCTTCCATGTAACATGATAAACTGCATTATATTGATATGGTTTCATCAGTTCTTTTAGATGTACGCTAGTAAGTTAGAATCCTTTTCTTACCCTTAATTAGACAACAATATACAGTAATAGTATACCCTTCTACCCTATCTTGCTGGAGCTAGAAGTAGAATGAGAAGAAATATATCGCAACTTTTAGCAACTAAAAACTGGCAGCTGTTTTAATCCCTCGTGCATTATTTCCCTTGATCTACTTATCAGCTTAATTCTTTTGGGTGAAGTCTTTGTTCACCATGGTGATAGAGTCGGGCAAACAAGTGTTCCTGTGTGCCACCATTTACGAGAAAAAGTACCACTTGAAAAGCTTTGGAGTAAAATGTTATTCGCTAGCACGTGATGATCAATATATTAAGTATTAAATGACACACATCTATAGCAACTCAGGCTTTTACATGAGATACTCATTATCATAAAGTGAAGTTAAACGTACATAGCACAAAAGATAATGCATACGCCTGATGCACAATGTTGTTGACTTCAGATTGACCATCAAAAAGACACAATTATGAAAATAAAGATAATCCTCAATGCATGCATTATACCTAATTCCATACCTTTTCTTATGTCCACTCTCTTCATTTGCTGATTGTAGCTGAGACTGCAAAAGGCCCTGATCAAGAATGCAACAAGAATTGTCAATTAGTAACATTTAAATAAAAATCTTTACAACTTTCAACAGAAGCAGTTGCGCTATTCAGTTGAGGCCCCCCCCCCTTTTTTTTAAATATAAAATCCCAAAGGGGTTTTAAACCATTGGCCCCAACTTAGGCAGAAGTTCAAAAAGTGATGTGCTTCATAACCGGGAAAAAGGGTAAGGCCAAAATTCGATTTTTTAAGCGGAAACCCTAGGGTTTTGTTTTTAAAAGTTTCCAATTTCTAAAATAAAAAAAAAGGGCCTTTTTTCCCATTTAAAAATTCTGGGGTTTTAATTCCCAAAAATTAAAAAAAATTTTTCCACCCTTTTAAGGATGGGTTTGTTTTTAAAAAAACCCCCCCCCCCCCCCCCCCCTCCCCCAACCCAAATTACATTTACACATAATTTGGTTGCTACCTTGGAAAAAATTATAAACAAACACTCAATTTTTTTTCCCAAAACCAAATGGAAATCTACTCCATAAATGTAAACTAACATAGCCTATAGCCAACCAAACTTGCTTCAACAAATCTAATGACCTAGGCAAGATTAGAGTGGAATATCATAAATAAATCATAGAGGAAGTGCATTAAGTCACAGGTCTTTTTTCACAGAAAAAAGTTCTATTTTCATAATTGACGGTGTCAAAAACTTCCAAATTGCAACTATGAGCTTTTTTTCATTTTTTTTTTCTAGTAAGAAGAATATGGTTCTGGTCAGCATGACAAGGTATACAACTAAAGTCCAATTGAAGTGCCTTCAGTTGTTCATGCCTGATGAAAACTCGACAAAGCCTCGCCAGATTGGACACATGTAAAAGCTAAACCACAGAGGATAAACTCTTATTTGTCATGACAACATTATCAGGCTAATGGCCAAACAAATTAAGAATGCAGTTTCTGCATAAAAAAACATTCTGGGTCACCTTCTCTCTTTCAAGACTTAGAAGACGAGTTTGAGCATGTTCAACTTCATCCATTAAAAGATTAACTTCTGATTGCTTCCCAGCTCTTTCCTCCTCTGAGATCACAGAAACAGTAGAGTTAAACAAACTGCTTTAAGAGGACTGGCTCAATTAACTTATTAAAGAGGAAAAAAGGAAGTGTAATACATGCACTCAACCACTAACATGTATCGTGGATGTAATAATAATGAAAAGAAAAGATACAGATATCTGAAAAGTATTTTGACCTGATTGGGCACGAAGCTCAAACAACTGGCTCTGCGCAAACTCATGTAGTTTTCGTATAGTGGAAACACTATCTTGAGCTTGGCGTAATTGATCTTGTAACATTCTTTCCCTGCACCATTAAAAGTTCATGCAGTGGTATTTGCAAAGCATGAGAGAGAAGTCATGTCCCCTCAGGAAATGGTATTTTTTCCACTTGCCGGAAAAAGCAACATATTTACACTTTTAATGCTAAGAAATTACAGATGAAAGTAAAATGGCATCTGAAGTCGTAATGTAGTACCTTTCTTTTAGAACCTCCATTGTTTTTTGATTCTCTTCAGCCAAATTGCGTTGCTTAATCTCAACAATTTCTTTAACTTTTTCCTCCATCTTAATCAACGTTAAAAAACATACATCCAATTAGTTGTCATGCTACTTGCTTTTTGTAAAATTCAATGGAAGTCCACACCATGAATCAAACAGAAACCAAAACAAGTGAACATGCATTAGAGATGGAGCAAGAGATAAACTAAAATTATTTTATAACTGAGGACTTACAAGTTACAAGAAGGTAAAATGGGTTATCATGCTCGCAACTGGATTTTAATTTTTCTTAGCATACAAAAAAAGCAACGTATTCTTTTACTACTGTTTGAAGTTTGAATAACTAGTAGGTCACCCTTAATACTGCCACAGTGACTTGATATCTCGGGAGGATCTTGTAGTAATAATCTCACATAAATTGCCAGAACTGAAGAATTATCCCTGTTTCTTAATAGGTTCATTTAATTTATCCCAACCCCCTCCCCTGCGGCCTTGTTAGGTGGAAGAACTGGAACCAAAGTTCCACTCTGATCTGAAAAAATCCACTGATCTCATGTTTGCTAACTCACACTGAGGTACACTTCTTGAAAAACTAAAACGTATGTGTGTGTGTATATATATATATATATATATATATGGAGAGAGAGAGAGAGAGAGAGAGAGAGTAAAATTTCCGGACTTCGCCTTACATAGCCTATTCCCAATAAATAGCGAACAAAAGAATGTTTACTGTAATAAAATAACTTCAAATTCGAATTTAACCTCCTCCTGTTTATTCTCCCGATACCAAATAACCCCTTAACAAACCATACTCCTTTCTATCAACAAGATCAAATAGAAGAACTTACACACAGCAATTACCATCAAATGCTATCCACATAAACCACACTACCCCCAGCCCCACTACGACTTCTCAATTACCAATTCCCAGTCATATTGAAGAAAAAAAAAAGGAGCACGCGGAAGAAAGAAAAACAATATATCAACCCACCAGAAAAAAAAAGAAAAAAAAAAGCAAATGAACACACAAAAACAACTGATTTTCATCACAGTAATCTGCTTAGTGTTTGTGCCTCCTGGACCTGGCACTACAAGGATTCACATTAGTCTACCTCAAGAAACAGTTATGTCAGCACACGCAAATGAGGATTTCCTCCATCTGCATGGGGGATAAAAGCAGTGAACCAGGAGTGCGATTGTTATTTGGTTTCATTAGGCAATCATAAATGACTTACTTGATGAAATAAGTTCTAATTTGACCCTAAAAACTAGATCAATAAAAATTTGATACCTACAAACACCCACAAAATTACCAGATTCAGTAAAAATTAAAGTAAGATGACAAATCCAATTTTCAATCTCTTCACCATTCTAGAGTCATTCATCAATGATACTAATTCCCATGACAAATATGCTTAAATTTTCACGTCATTTTCTTAAGCACGTTTATATTCGTATTGAGATACTATTTTACTTTTCAAAGATATATATTGACAGTTACTTTTTATGATCAAACCAACCTAACTATCCCAGAATACCACAACAAATATCAATATAGCAGCTAAGAGTGCCAAAAATTGTTTATCATAGCATAGAGATAATCACCTGCTGTTCTAACTGGCGGGTGCGCTCTTCAAGTCTTCTTATTGTTGACTGTTGATTTTTCAGATGAGTTGATTCAGTGCGAAATTCTTCAAGCTCAACTTTCATCTTTCTGTTTTCAGAGTCTAGTTCGGATAGTTTGGCATCCTTATCCTGCACAAGGACGTTAGGTCGGAAAGAAGCAAACATAGAGGTTCAGGAGGTGCAAGAGAGCATCACATAGAAGTGGAAATTTGCACTGAACATGCATGAATTCCACTGATGTAAATTCTTAAAATATAAGATGTAGAGGATTAATACATCTGCAGTAGCAAATACCACGTCTTAGATGTCACATATCAACCAAACAAACCAAAAGTGGGCTATGTGAACCTTACCAAAATGGGGTCCAAACTCAAAACAGCTTTTTATGTAATGCTACTACGAACCAATTTCGAAGAACAAACCTAGATATTTGCTGACACGATGTCACATATCTCATATTTAGCTTAAAGTGAAAACCAGGTTGTTATGTACACAGCATAAAGTAAGTTCACTATGTTCAGGTCACATAAAAGCATTAGATCTCATGGAATTGGGAGAAAAGACTAATAATTCTAAAGAACAATTCATAGAAAGGTACTTACTGCAATGGAAGCAAGAACCGGGCAAGGATCTGGTGCTTCATAAAGTTTCTGGTAAATGTTTAGAAAAGCATTTTCTCCAAATTTTGCTCTCTTGGTAAGTTTATCAACCTCATCTTGATAACCCTTGAGTAGAGAGTTGAATAACACCAATTTATCTTCATTTGAAGCTTTCTTGAAGTCTGTCAAGAGTGAAGTTTCAAATTGAAGATGATTAGGGTTAGATAGTTATCACAGTGTCCAACAATCGAGGAAAGGTGATGAACGAAAAGAAAACATAATGAAGAATAATACAATAGTGAAAGAAATACCTCTAGTACTCTCTGCAAGCTTCCGACGGCTTTTCTGACTGTTTTCCTGATTTTCGGCAATTCTAAGCCCTTGTTCATCTAGGATGGTCCTTTCTTTCTCTAAATCAAAATCTGGTAGAGCAGGATAACATCATTAAAATTTTAATATTCCAATTCCTGCCCCAACAATATATATGCTCCAACAGGCAACGCAACACAACACAACCAGATGAAAAAAATTGAAGGAACAATAAAGTACCTTTCCAGAAAGTAGCGACAGCAGATACAGGGGTAGAGGAAGACGACGAGTTAACCTTTTCTCTCTCTGATCCTTGCGACCCCTCCATTGCTGATCCACCAAACTTTAGTTTTGTCAACTGCGTTCAATTGTTAGACTCGAGCGTTGCAATCCGGCATAACAACACCTGCACCAAATCGACGAGGAACGATGTATATATTATTACTAAATAAATCAAGGAATCAAACCCAAACGAAAAACTACATTAGGTTAAGAATCTTGTTAGGTTTTCCGATTCACAATATCAGAATTACAGGCCTAAAATGGATGGATGGATGGATCGATCGATCGATCTCACCCTACAGCTTCCGGTGAGAATTATTGATAGTGACCTGGAACTTGACAACTGTGAAATGTTTCCAATTCTTCAAACCACCAGTGATTTTTCTGACAATTCACAGATTCAGGTAAGATATAAGATATAACTTATCCTTCTTCAATGAAATTTCATCATTCTCCCGTTACATGACCAATATTTTTCTATTTACACTAACTACCTTTGCACTCTTCAGTCACACTATCATAAATTATTATTTAAGAAAACAATATATATATTCAAATTCGTAGTATTTGTTTTGATGATTGATTCATTTCATATTTCATCATACCTCTATCTCTCATTATAAGTGTGTTTTGTTGTATTTCAAATAGCGATCTTAATAATGTTTTCAATTTTAAAGTAGTGAGCTCGGTTATTTATATGCTACACCCGGTGAAGGTTAAAATTTTACTTTCTTTTCTCTTCTCCATCTCATCATACCCTTATAGATTTTACAGCACCGTCCCCAACCTCAGAGCTGATGATTATGTACAGAATCGGCCCTGAAGAACCATTCACACACATTTATGAGAGAGGAAGGGGATAGAGAGAGAAGTTGTGTGTGTCATATGTGTTTAATTCTTTTCATTTTTGCCATTATTTTATGTAATTGAATTTGGTCTCTGGAAGAATTTGGAGGACATAGGCATTTCAAGCCATGTGATTGCATTTGATCTTATTATAAGCTACAAGTTAGTTACGCGTGTTTAACATACATACATAATCAACGAAATTCGATAGATAAATAAAGTATCCTAAATGTTTTTGAACTATTAAACTCTGATTGATATATCATCTCTAATTTTTGTTCTCAGGTCATGGAGATGGCCAGGGGAGACCGATACGTTTGAAAGGAATATAGCAAATTCCAGAAAAAGATACATCCATTCCATAAATAACAAGTAAGAACCCGAAAATAAAAATACAACATTCTTTTTTTCCTAATCCATGACACTGACAAAAATATATAAGTTTAATTTAAACAGTTTTTTTGGATTAATCATAGTAATGCACATCGTTAAGGTACTAATCTCCTGACATCATCTGCAAAACAGGGAACCAAGTTGTGTAAGTATTTAACATGTACAATGTTTGGTACTTGTATTAAAAATAAAATAAAAACACACTGCCTTCATTTGAAATTAAAAAAATAAACCTTAGAGGTGGTATTAATTACCTTAAACAACTCCCCAAACATTCCTGGCATTTGATTTCTACGTTGTACTCCATAAAACTTCTCAGCCACTTCATCAAGCAACTAATCCATCGTGTCAACAAAAGTAGAAACGTGCAATTGCACAGTCAGCTATTTGCTTGCAGGGCAAAACATACTTCATTAAAGATAGGACTATAAACTACATACTTCACTAAAGATAGGTTCTCTGTCTATGCTAGACTTGTACCGTTGTCTCAACATATTGAAAAGAGGCAAAGCATCTCTCTGCAACCTGCATTACAATATGGAAAGAATGCTCAAGCATTTAGCCGTTTCGTCTCACCGATTACAGGCTTGAGAGCCTGTTTGATTTTTTAGCTTCCTATATTTCGGCATATTACCAAAATGAAATGATATCCATCAAGGAAAGAAGAAAAATAAATCAATGCTGCTTACGTCTTTAGAAGATAACTTATGAGCTCCATTAATTCCGATCGAGGGAAATCAACCTCTCGAAATTGCACTTGTTTCTTCATCTCATCCATAAGGACATTAGCATCTCTCAGATTACCTAGAGCCAGATACCTATGTAGGAGAAAATAATGTTTAATTTATTACAGTTGCCTTAACATGAATCTCTGCTAAATAAATACCTAGAAGGCTTCAAGCAACAAGGGAACAAGCAGAAACCTAAATTATTATTACTTTATTCAGCACCAAGGATATAACAAAGGTCGTATAATGATTCTTTAAATCTCTGAGATCTAGATGGAGCCAACTAAACATAATTCTGTGAGCAAGTGACAGCAAATAGTGCCTCTACAGTCTACAGTGTTGATAAGAAAAAATATCCAAAGCCAAGGATCATTGAGAAAGGACAGCTACGAATCCAGTAAGATTTAAGCATATGATAGTGTGTTGTCAGCCCTTAGACTTGAAGCATCAAATATTGTGCTTTTATTTATCTCTATTTTGCATGAAAATAACATACGGAACAATTCTGATGCAATATATCAATATATGGAGATCAATAAGTGCCAACAAAGAATCAGTCTCCTAAGTAGTTTCAGAATACTTGAATTTGAAAATCCTTAGCTAATGTCTGGATTAATATTTAGAGAAGAGTTCTCTAATTTTTACCATCTAGTCAAATTACTAGAATATTATTTTCAAAATAATCTGTAACTAAGTGAATTTTTTAACTATTCACCAATTTCCTTTTACATCTCCAAAAAAACAATTTGGGAAGTATTGTGAATCACATAAACAGGATCCAATCCAGTGAATTTTATGTTGACCTAGTTGATCAAAGACTACAGGCAAATCTGCAAACATCATAGATACCAAAAAATAATATTTGTTCAGAGTTACTAATCAAATACATGGGACAAGTACAACTCTTACTATCAACTTTTTGACTACAGTCATTCTAATACCAAAAGAACTTACATCAGAACAGCGCGTGCAACAGCAAGATCATCTTCACCGGGATAACACTACAGTTTCAAGTTTCAAGATAGATCAATATTGTATGCTAAATATAATAGTTAGATCGATCAACATTAGAAATGGTACATGATCCATATGAAAGACTTAATACATAAAATAAATTGTAATTGAAAAGATTATAACATTATAGTTTACTACTCAGCGCCCTTCAACATAAGTATTCGAAAGCCCAACTGTAGTACAACTATATATAAATTTAATCTTAATTTATATTTCGAAGACTTTCCAATTTCACAATAATTAGTGATACATAAGCTAGAATAAATAAAAAATGTTCTCCATTATAATATGGAAAAGAGTGAATGGTCAATAAGTTTCAAATTTTCAGTTCAAAAATATATATTCAAAATTGAGAGGTAGAAGGCCGAACCTTGCCCATGAAATTGACTAGAGTTGAAGCAAAATTCTTTGGATTCTTCCCTCGAACAAAATGATAAGACACTTTGGCCATATCCTATATCAATGGACATGATTTTAGAGCACAATGAATAAACTCAGCATCAATCCTAAAGGAACCACCAGGCTCCTGAATGATGATCACTTAATTGCTAATATTTATAATAGTGCCCGTTAAACCGAAGCATAGTTAGCAATATAATAAACATAAAAAAATGATGTCTCTAATGGTGAAATTCAATATACCAATTCAGGAGATTCTGAATATATGTAATCAGCTAGCATGTCGTGAATTTCAGGAGATCCGCTCTTACGTGCTCCAAATTCAATAGACCATCTATAGAGAAGAGAACAATTTTGTCAGTACATTTCAGGCTAAAAACAACAATAAGCATAAAAATTACAGAACCAGACACTAATGTCATCACTTGTAGCTATTGCAAACCAAATTGACTTCCCAAGATCCAGAATTTTATATTAGGATTCAAGCAGATTGATGGATGATAATAATTGTTTCACATGATAAATGATAAATCTGCCACTCCCTCTTCAACTCTAGTCCTCAACAGAAGATGTAAAAGAGATTTCTTTTGCATATCTTCTTCATAAGAGAGGACTTGAGAAACAAGAGCGATTTACTACTCAAATAAAATGCTGTTAACAAGAAGCTGCCTGTTTTGCTACACAACAACAAACTCATTTCTGCATCACTAATCATTCTTGAATACATCGATTAGTACTGGTATCCGACGCTGCTGCCCCGTGATCCCTATCAAAGGGCTAAAGTTCGTTTCTGAGCTAGTTACTATGTGAAAAAAGTAACTATATATTTTCACATATTTTGTAATATGCAGTATAAGGTTAGCATGATCAAAATCAAATTACTCATATCTGGCGGCACAGATAGAAAGAAGGCAATGGAAGAGTTCCATGCGACGCTGAAAACAAAGGAATGCAAAAGTCAAACAACGGTTGAAGTATTTAGGATATTTTACCTCTAGGTTGGCAATTTTTTATTCTCATTCTCATTTCACACATTGACATGCGCGCTTCGACTTATTTCCACAAATTTGCTATCCAGTAACACATTTTCAATTTCATACATAATCCAATAAAATGCTCTAGATATAAACCCCAAGCAACTAACTTTATGAACCCTTGTAAAATATTCCAAAAAAGGTCGCAGCTAGACACTCAATGATCGAACAAAGGCAAGAGTTCTTAATTGTTATCGTCCACAAATGTTGTCAATTTCTGAGGTCTCTATTTTATAAGTTAATCTATGCCGCCGAAATATAACAGCTTGCATCAGTTAGATCCTAGAGGCAATTATTTTTCAGAATTATCCTCTATTGCTCCAAAAGATAAAGTGGGAGTATCTTATAGCATAAAAAATGAAGCAGTGTATCTCACTTTATAGCAGCCTTCAAAAAGGACGAGCAGCCCTCTGCACGTGTTTTTGCAGCTCCAAGAGCTTCAGAAAGTCCCTGCATATCATCATCCTCAGCTAGGTCCAAGTGCTGTGGCACAGATATCCGAGGAAACTTCTTATATATTTTCCTGATACGATCTGAAATGGACTTTTCAGATATACACACACACATACATATATAAGATAGAACTAAATTATTAAGTTACGATAGAAAAGGCTTTGGAGGTTGCCTGGTCAAACTCAAATACTGCCAGCATTAATGTTGATCAGCTATTTCACAAAGGACTAGTTACCAATCAGAGTACTAAGTTATTAGTTCGGAAATGCCTATGAAGGATTATTTCAAGTAACAGAGTAGATTTCCAAGCAGTGATTTGATAATAGTACATTAGAGTTATACCAACTCCAGAACCTCTTATACCATATTAGAAGTGACAAATCTCCCATCGATGGGAGCTCGTACTTATTACTTGATGAGCAAATTAAGCATGAACACATACCTAATCGTCTAAATAACTTGGCAATATTTTTGCTATTACAATGTTTAAACATTGATGGTTCTTTAGTATAGAAAACAAACAGAATATAACTCCTTTAGTTTCCTTCCATAAAAATCGAAAGTAAAATAGAGAATCCCATGTGCCTCTAGTCTAGAGGAAGGATTTGATATTTTGATTTAAGCCCCTTCCTTCCCCTCCAAGCCCCCCTCACCCTCTTAATCCCACACATATCCTAGAACAAATTTTCACCTACAAGAAAATGATTATTAGTAGATAACTAATAGTGAAGCATCAGAGTGACTGCAGTCATTCATGTTGCCCAAATTCTTAGCGTAACCCAGAACAACTAAGCAAAGATGTAATAGTACGGGGACATAATTAATATATATTAATTTCACTAAAATAATGTATGACTAAATGTGGTCCAACATGTAAAGTTGATATACAAAAATGTCAATAAAGTGCCAGTGCTGAAAGCGGTAAGAAGTCAATCTTAAAAGAAGGAACTGACCAAGAGTATCATCGTCGTAAGGAAATTTTCCTTTAACAAGTGTTTCAACAAACAAGACAGCGAGCTCAACTCCACAAGTAACCTAGAAAATAAAAAGTTGAAGTTTTTTAAATTGAACTTGAGGAATAACAGGTGATTAGATTATTTCATCCGTTCTAATCAAATAACAAAGTCATGAAGCTTGAAAATCCTAATAGAAGCAAACCAAAACTACCATGCTGATTAATATATGTGTAGTATTGATGAAATTTCTGTAATACCATTTATCCATTACAAATTCTTGCATGAAACTCGAGATATTATGGATGTTATAAGGTTAGAACTTTATGAGGAACTGACATGGACTCTGAATCCAATATTTTGTTGCGTCAGAAAACATCAAAATAAGAAAATTCTGACCTGCCCATTCTCTAACTGTATGCAGGCACCTGAGTGGAAAATATCCAAGGCCTCTAAATACCTATCCCCTGAAATATATCTGCAACCAATTAAAAGAAAGAATATGAACATACATCAGACAGACAAAGAAAAGAAATAGTAGGTAAAAAAACATACCTTGCACCAAAAGATTTATACATCTGCTGAGCACCATAGCAGTTTCCTTCATCTACAACTTTCTTAATCTTGTCAATATTCTGCAAATGAACAACATTATATCCAATAACAGTAACAGCACATATTTAAAAAAGGGGAATGAATAATCATGAGACTCCTACCTCCTGAGCCGGTGCAAGTGCAATCCGCTTAGCTCTTTCTCGCGACATTGTTATTCTTAATTTTTAGGGGAAAAAAAATATCTCAATTTTAGAGGGCAGGGCACGATCTACAGCATCACAATATCAATTCATTAACACATATGCACAACAAACAATTCGACCCGAAAATTATGTTGAAACGAACAAAAAAATAGAAGAAGAATAAATACGGAAAAAAAAATAATAAATCGAGAATGGAATCTGAAAAACAGGTAAAATAAATTACCTAGGGTAATAAGCAGGAAGCAAAGCAGAGATAACTGAAGAAGAAAAGATGGATTCGAAGTACTTGATTCTGGTCTCACTTTCGTTTTTCTTCTTCTCGAATGGCCTTTTTGTGAATCAACTTAAAACACAACCGGTATATATACTTTATATATAGATAGCATCAAATTAACCCATGATTCATGATATGGATCTTTATTTAAAAATGAAAAATATCACCGTGTCGATTTATATACATGTTAGCGAAAATTTGAGATGTTAACAATATTCTAAAAATTAATTATAAGTTATAAGTATCAATTATATTGAGCACGCTCGATGAATATGACTTTGGCTATATGGGCTAAGCCCATATGAAAATAAATTAAGGCCCAGATACAAAATGATCGACATCTTAACTCTTAAGCGAGGTAAGGTTCCAGTAAACCTAAAACCCCATTGATAACGGCTCCAAAAGCTGAAATCCCTAAAAAGCAAAACGACTCCAAGGTAAGATATCTCTATAACATAAAGGGGTATTTTCGTCAGATTTTGAAAAAATGTAACGATAGGGGTATTTTTGTATTTATGTGTAGTACAAAGAGTATATGATACAAAGTCCATAGTACAATGTGTTTTTATATTTAACCCTATAATAAAAGACAACCCTTTAGAAAAGGGTTTTCTTCCTCCTCTAATTTGATAGTCGGAGCTTCTACGCCGAAAAACCTTCTCAGTACATTGGCGCATCGGGATTCCGGAGAGCTTGGAGGTTGATCTGAAGGAACATGGCTGACATCACTCTTGTTATCATCTTATCAAAGGATCAAGAATAAATCAAACTTATTTTTTAACTTTTAACATAGTTTTAGAAAATTTGACAAAACACTTTGAAAGAACTTATAAACTCACAAATTTGTTATAAGTTGTTGAAGCCAAACGCCCTCTATATATTCCAACCAATCATGATCAAAAGAGAACATTGGTTTATGTAAACATAAAAATATATATAAATGATTTGGTGATCTTGTTTCAATTTCGAAATTTTGTTTAGTTTATTCGTTGGAGTATTTGATTTGATCATTCATAATATATAATTAGCAAAATTTTTTTTTTTAATATTACTTGATCTTGTTTAATATATTTGTTAATTTATAAGAATAAGACTAAAATAATATTTTTGAATAAAATTCCATGTTGAGATGGGCTAGTCTATTTTAAGTAATGAATAGAAAAATGTATATAGATAAATAATAGAGACAAGAAAAGGTGTATGATCGATCATGTACATCATGACTTTAATTTGCCTCCCTAAGAATTCGCGGGTCCGTATGGCAAAACGTTAGTTTCTCCTTCCGAATAAAGTTTTAGTTTTCATTTTCATTTTTATTTCCATTTGCATTTTCATTTGCCATTTCCGACACACACACACAATTGCAGGAAGTGAAACAAAATTATGGGATTCTTGATTGTCTTCAACTACGCCTCTACTGCAACGACTTATATTTGATTCCAACCATCATATTAAATTAATTAAACGGTTCCGATCTTTCTCTCTCTCTCTCTCTTCTTTTGTCAACGTTATTGATCTGGTGATCAGTGATCATCTCCCCAAAGGTACTGTTATGTTTTGTGTGGAGAAAATAATACATGCATGCATGCATCTTGTAATAAACCGATCCATAATCACATGAATATATATATATATATATATATATATATATATATATATATATATATATATATATATATATATATATATATGAGATCTGGGGAGATTATTATTATTATTTTTGTTCAATTTGTTGATTGTTACAAAATTAATGTTTAATTTGTTTGTGGATCCATTCCTCAGTTTTGTACTAGGTGTTTGTGGTGTGTTCTGTGGTGGTGGTGGTGGTGGAGTGAGCTAAAGCTTGAATTGATTGACAAGTAGAAAATAATAAAATGTCGGGTTTTGTGGGAGTTCTCGTCTCCGATCCTTGGCTTCAGAGCCAATTTACTCAAGTCGAGCTTCGAACTCTTCAATCCAAAGTATTTACATTATTATTATTGTCTTATATTCTATTTTTCTTTTCATCATGAAAATATTCTTAAATATATATTTAGATCCTGACAATGATATATTATTGTCTTAATTATTTAGTTTGTGTCAGCAAGAAATCAATCTGGGAAGGTTATACTGGGTGCTTTGCCACCAATTATGGTGCAGTTGAAATCCATCGTCGATGTTTTAAAACAGGACGAGGTCAAGGACATCTTGAGTGAATCGTCTACCGACTTTGACCAAGAAATTGATTTTGAATCCTTCCTTCGGGTACACGACCTTGTTCTTTTTTCATCATCTTTCGTTTCGTTTCGTTTCGTTCGATCAATAATATAATATATTTTGTAATGATTGATGTGGAGGCATATTTGAACCTACAAGCTCGAGCGAAAGCAAAAGTAGGGGGTTCGAAAAGGGCATCTGCTTTCCTAAAGAACTCGTCTTCGTTCCTAAAAAGTTCAACAACAACACTTCGCCACACAATCAGTGAATCAGAGAAGTCATCTTACGTTGCCCATATCAACAGCTTTCTCGGAGAAGATTCCTTCTTGAATAAGTATCTCCCTATTGATCCATCATCAAATTCTCTCTTTGACTTGGCCAAAGACGGAGTTCTTTTGTGGTATCCAATAATCGTAATCTCTTTTACATGAAAACATATACATACTAATAGAAGACAAAATGTATTATTTATTAAGAATTATATAATTTGTTTGTGCAGTAAACTGATAAATGTAGCTGTGCCTGGTACTATAGACGAGCGTGCAATTAATACAAAACCGGTGCTAAATCCATGGGAGAGGAACGAAAACCATACTCTGTGCCTCAATTCTGCAAAGGCAATTGGATGTACTGTGGTTAATATTGGGACACAGGATCTCATTGAAGCAAGAGTGAGTAATTAATGAGTATGCATGCATGCATGCTGTTTCTAATTTCCAGTTATTTCGAATAAATGTAGTTACATAGTAATTAATCTTGTTATGTTTTCCACCACAGCCACATCTAGTTCTTGGATTGATTTCTCAAATAATCAAGGTATTATATTATATTCCATTCCATTTCCATTTCTGTTATGATTATATTATATATATAGATATGCTGAAATGGAAAATAAATCCTCAGATACAAATGTTGGCTGACCTTAATCTGAAGAATACTCCACAACTTGTTGAATTGGTGGAGGATAGCAAGGTAATTTATTCTTTGCAATATGATTATTACTTCATTCTAATTACGGGTTCGTTCCTCCTAAACTAAAAAATTAAAAAAAAAATGCAGGATGTGGAAGAGCTTATTGGGTTAGCACCGGAGAAAGTTCTACTGAAATGGATGAATTTTCATCTGAAGAAAGCCGGATATAAGAGGGTGGTCACCAATTTTTCATCAGATTTAAAGGTAACATAACATACATACAACAATAAGTTGTTAAGTACTGAATAATTTGATCATGATGTCGAGGAGAGAGGTGCATATATGCTTTTGGTTTGGGCTTATAAATAATATGATCGACGTACGTACGTGTGCATGCAGGACGGAGAAGCATATGCACACCTGCTGAATGCACTAGCCCCAGAATTCAGCACAAGATCGACACTTGATGCAACAGATCCAACTGAAAGAGCAAAGTTGGTTATTGAGCAAGCTGAGAAGCTTGATTGCAAGAGATATGTTACTCCCATTGATATTGTTGAAGGCTCCACTAACTTGAATCTTGCTTTTGTTGCTCAAATCTTTCAGAAGAGGTAATTCCTTCCTTCCTTTCTTCTCTCTCTCGTACAGAAAGTTTAAACAAACAAATGATTAAAATATATATATATATATATATTTGTATCAACGTACAGAAATGGACTATCTGTGGACAACGAAAAGATATCGTTCGCAGAGTTAATGACAGATGATGCTGAAACTTCACGTGAAGAGAGATGCTTCCGCCTCTGGATTAACAGCTTAGGAATCGACTCTTACATCAACAATGTCTTTGAGGATATCAGGACAGGGTCTGACCGACGGCCGACCTATTTTTTTTTTTTTTTTTTTTTTTTTAATTTTCCTTTTTGTAAAAAAATAATAGTAATTGGATTTTTGCGTTGCAGATGGGTACTCTTGGAAATTCTTGATAAGATATCTCCAGGTTCAGTAAATTGGAAACTGGCTACAAAACCTCCGATAAAGATGCCTTTCAGGAAAGTCGAAAACTGCAACCAAGTTGTGAGCATTGGCAAAGAACTCAACTTCTCCCTTGTCAATGTTGCTGGTAATGATATTGTGCAGGGAAACAAGAAGCTCATTTTAGGTAAAATAATCAATCAACTGTCTCATTTTTTCTGTAAAAAAAACGGAGTAATTTTTAATGTAGTTTGTTGCATGCAGCCTTTTTATGGCAGTTAATGAGATTTACAATGCTCCAACTGCTCAAGAACTTGAGGTCTCATTCACAAGGAAAGGAGATAACTGATTCTGTCATACTAAATTGGGCAAACAACAAAGTCAAGAAATCTGGCAGAACTTCCCAAATGGAAAGCTTCAAAGTAACTAATTTCATCCTCAAACTTCCATCTTTCAACAATTTACTATTATTATTATTATTATTATAATTTTTTATCTTTTTTTTATCATTCTTAGGATAGAAGCCTTTCAAATGGGACTTTCTTTCTTGAACTACTAAGTGCCGTAGAGCCGAGGGTTGTTAACTGGGGACTCGTCACAAAGGGCGAAAACGGTAATTACATATATGCAATCGAGTTTTCTGCCTTTTTTTGACTAGTGAAACTGAAATATTGTAACTGCAGATGAGGATAAGAAGTTGAATGCAACATATATAATCAGTGTTGCCCGAAAGCTTGGATGCACCATATTTCTATTGCCTGAGGATATCATGGAGGTATGTTTCAAACCTTCTTTTAACAACGACCACGTACACACACATGTATATATATACAAAGAAGTTAGCTTATGTATTTATTATATTATATTACATATGTAGGTGAACCAGAAAATGATACTGACATTGACAGCAAGCATAATGTTCTGGAGCCTGCAAAGAAAGGGTGCAGATTCTGAGCCATCATCCCCTACCGAACCTGAAGCTGCGGATAATGACTCTGTTACTCCAACCGTTGATATTTCTAATTTGTCGATTGAGGATCAAGACACCAATAATGATTCTCCAGCACCAGATGAAAAAGATTAGTACAATTTTTTCTGCCATTCACAATTATTATTATTATAATTATTTTTATTTTATTTTACATTCAAGGCCTGACAGTGGTAGAACAGATTCTCCTTGAGATGTTTTGTGTGTCATAAGTTTTGCCACTCCCCTAGAGAACAAATATACTGTATTTCCTTTGTACAATAAAAACAATATTTTGTGATCATGGAATAAAATTTGATAGCTATGGTCAGAATTGCCTTGGTGGTGAGTTCATTACTTATTTTTCCATTTCACTACAAAAAAACTGCGAACCAAATGCATATTGCAAACGAAAAGAAAAGTATGAGTAGATCCTTCCAGAAGAAGATTCAAGAGATTTTCTCCTGCTCAGCCATAAGCATGAGCATCTCAAGTCGCTTGTCAAAAAGCAGTGCACTTTCGTCCCTCTTGTCAAGTTCATCACCTTCAGCCTCAAGCCATTTCTCTCTCAAATCATCGAGGACATTTCCTTCAGTTGTATTTGCCTCAGCTCCAGGAGCACTTGGGGCCGTTGTTCGAAGCGAAGAATCTCCAGAAGGAGGTGGCAAAGCCAAAAGCATTGCCCGAAACTGCGGTGTTTCAGCAAAAGTCTCAAAGTTGCACGCCATTGCATCTAGACAATATTCGCGAATCTTGGAGACCCCATACCTTCAAATGTCAGAAATAGATTAAAAATTAATTAATGTATCAAAAAGACTGAATAAATTGGTGAAAAAGGGGATAATTGATGCCATACATGTCAGATAATAGCAACCAATGACATAATTCTGCAAGAGAAACCATTTCTAGTTGGGGTAGAAGAGCATCAGCTACTGCACGTTTAAGAGGAAATAATAGATATCTTGAAGCAGCATCAAACATTTCTTCAGCCTGCACATTAATAATAATTATTAAAAATTCAATACAATTAAAAAATATAAAAAAACATGCAGTGCAAGGAGTTGTAGGTAGGTGAAGCACACCTGATCAGGGTCTATGTCAGTCAGACCATCAGTATACCTGAATCAACAAAGTATGTTTTATGTTATTAATAAGATGAAACAGGTTAAAAGCCATGTTGTTTTAAATATGTTTAGAGCTAGTTTGCGTGTATTTATTTATGACATAGAAAGAGAGACAGAGAAGAAACATACATGTATTCAATCATTTTCTGAAAAGCCTCTTTGCTCAGGTCATGTTCTTCAAGACATGGAAGAGTAGGGTCAGGTAATAAGGAGTCTTCTCTTCCTTGAAGAAAATCTTTCATTCGGGACAATCTTGCCCTGAAATATTCAGATCTTGATGCTAAGATAACTTGATGGCATCGAAATATTTTATCCTCGACCCTCACACAAACATCAGCTAGATCATCTTCCAAATCACTCGTTTGGACTTGGAGTGAACCAACAAGAGATACAATATCTAGATTATTTCCTCTGGAGGAATTGGAAAGAGAGATTTGGAGGGATCGACTCAATGCAGCAGGGAGACGATCTTCTTCAGGAAGGGAGATTCCCTGCAAGATGAACCTCTTCTGAGAGTTTTCTATATCTCTAAGGGATTTGTACTCTGCGTGTCGTTGATGAACTATTTCTTTCTCAACAAGAATTTGGAGAGAATGGCACTTGCAAACACGGCAAATTCTAGCGAGATCTTCCATGTCTTCAACGGCGACCTCAAGCCTATCGGAATAAAAGAAGTGGAAAAGGCTAAAGAGTGAAGGATAAGAAAGCCTTTCGCGCGAGAATCGCACTTCCTTCCTCTCTCTCCAATCAGTCTCGAATTTTTGCTTGAAGAATGGGGATCGGGCAGCCAAGATGAGTCTGTGAGCTTCGAGGGGTCTTCCGTGCACATAAAATACAATATCAGGGGGAGAGTAGCTCGAACTGGATTCTCCACCATTTGATGATGTATTACCTACGCCTACGCCGAAGATTGATTTCTTAAATTAAAAATCAACAATTCGATAGAAGAATTAGGGAAAACTGAGGAATGAGATGAATCGGGCGTGTGTGTGTACCTTGCGAAAGAGGATTAATTAGATGATGATGATTGTTGGCGTAGAATTGGGGGTGGTTGGATTTGCAATTGCAGGCGAAGAAAGTGTCTCTGAGAGAAGCCTGCAAGGGTTGGAGAGGGGGAGGTCGGGCCTCGAAGGACTTGAGCAATTTACGGACCTTGAGATTGAGGGCGGCGTAGTGGCAGCGGTCGCCGTCGAAGGTGTGCTCAGAGCAGATGGCGCCGGACTCGAGAAGCATACGGGCGGCGTCGAGATGGCCGGCGAGGCAGGCGTAGTAGAGTGCGACGGAGTCCCATTGGTCACGGGCGTTGACGTTGACACCGGAGTCCAATAAGTAACGAAGGCGGTCGACGTCGCCGGCGCGGGAGGCCTCGAAAACGTCGCCGTAAGGGACCTTCTTCAAGGGGAGTGAAGAGTTGAAATCGTCCAGGGAGAGCTCTATACCGTCAAGCTCCGACATGCCAATTGCCAAATTCTATTCTTTCTTCACTCTCTCATCACTCACTCACTCCACTCAGTCGAGGAGAGATTTTTTTATAGGGCAATAAGTACAGCTTACACCCTCGAGTTAGGGGTGCTAAACGACCCGAACTCGAGCTCGAGCCCAAAATTAATTGTTCGCCAGCTCGCGAGCTGCTTTTTTTTTTTTTCTTCTTTTTATTATATATATATGAAATGTTATTTGCGGTCACAAAATTGCTATTCGCGGTTTATAACAAAACTCCCTAAAACTGCAAATAGCAAAAAGAAAAAAAGTTCGAAAATTCGAAATCAAGCTTGAAGAAGGGTTGGACTTATATATATATATATATGTTATTCTTATTCTTCTTCTTATTATTAACTAAATAGTCTATAATAATAAATATTTCTAGTATTTAAATAGAAACAAATCTATATTATTTAAATAATTCATAATAATATAATATATTATAATAATAATAGAAAAATTAAAAAATATATATAACTAGAGTTCATTATTTATTTTATAATTTTTTTTATTTTCTTATAAATAAATTTTAATAAAAAAATCAAATGATTTTAATAAAATAAATAAATAATAATAAAAAAAATAATAAATGAGCTCGAGCTCGCCAAAATTGGCTCGAGCCAAAAAAATTGGCTCGATGAGCTCGAGCTCGGCAACATGGACTCGAGTTCGAGCTCGAGCTGGCCAAAAGAGTCGAGTTCGGCTCGTTCCCACCCCTACCCTCAACTACATGGTTTTAACCAGTTTGTCCCCTGAACTATCAAATACTCCCTTCGAGTTTATGGTCAATCATTAAATTATTAACACATTTAATTTGAATGTACAATTACTTTTATGTCCTTGGGTGTTTGTTGTAAGAAACTTAATAATTATATAATTACTACGTGTTGAATTTGTCGATTTTGTTATGAATTTGTGATTGAAGTGAATTAATAGTTTACATGATTTTCTTAATTGTGTTTAACTTTTGGATTCAATATGTTTATTAATTGTCATTTTGTTCAATTTTGTGAATTTTTTGTTTATGCCCTTTATTAAATGCATAATTTTTGGGGGTGATTTTTGTGCATTATAAGATGTCTTATAACACGAAGTACACGAATTTTGTGTATTTGAGTTGTTACTCGACATTTTAATAAATTTTAGAAGAAAAAACAGTGGCATTTCAATGGTTAAATAAGGAGAAGAAAAACGGAAATACGAGAAAAATAAACCAAAAATATGAAGCAAAATAACTTGACAAAATAAGCAAAAAAAGTTCGGTGAAAGAGCTTTAATATATATATATATATATATATATATATATATATATATATATATATATATATATATATATATATATATATATATATATATATATATATATATATATATATATATATATATATATATATATATATATATATATATATATATATATATATATATATATATATATATATATATATATATATATATATATATATATGGGCAAAGTAGTCAAAAAATGTCCGAATGTGGAAAAAATGCCTAGAAATCATAAAGTCAAAGTGCCACATCAGCATTTACAAATAAAATTTAAATGAAAGGGGGTATTTGAGACGTTTTATAGTTCAAGGGGGCAAACTGGTACAACCCCCATAGTTCAAGGGTGTAAATTGTACTTTGCTGAAGTACCTTTTTTTATATAAAAAGAGAATATATTATAGGGGTAGGTACATATAAATCTCCGAACACAAACTTAAAGTGTGGATCAGTCCTTAGAGACGTTTCATAGGCGTATCAGTCCCTAATGCAAAGTTTTACATACAGTTCAGTCCCTAGAGGCAAGTGTAAATTCTAAAATACTCTTTACTTTAATATGAAATTACATACTTTTTCATTTTCTCTCTCTTACTTTTCTCTTTCCTCTTTCCTCTTTTTCTATGTCTCTTCTCTCTCTCATTTTCTTGCCCGTTCCAATTCAATTTCAGTTATTTTTCTTAAAACAACAAACGAAAATGAACACGAAAAGGCGCAAGAAAACGAACTCCTAAATCAATATAAATGAAGCAACAAGAACAAAGAAAAGGAAGAACCAAGGTAGTAGAAGAAGAAAAAAACAAAAAGAAAAGAGGAAAGAGACCCATTTTCGAAGAATGGTGAAGGAGAAGAAATAAGATTTGATTTGTTTCCCCTAATCATTAACTCGGTTCCAATATCTGTTATTTTGTTGTTCGAGTTTGTAAAGGTCATTTATTTATTGTCGATTTTGAACACTCTTCTCTTGGGTATTATTCTTCGGCGACATTAGCACGTTCCCAAAGCAATTTTAGTCCTAGCAAGGATTTGATGTATAATGTTTGATGACTTTGATATAGGAAATGAGAAAAAGGTTTAATTGTATTAGTGATGTTGTAGTATATGCCATATGCAATAGTGGTATTCCTAATGCATCTGGATGGTGTTGAAAGAGAGTATTGGAAGTACTAGTAGTGGAACTTTATAGTGGGTTATATTTGATATAATTGTAATTATGTGTATGTAGTTGCAGGAATATGTCATTTGTTATAGAGCTAACAATACTATTGGTCAGCTCTACTCGTATTTTATATTGAAAACATTGTACTATATATTTTGATGAATTGCACTTACCTGTTGAAGTCATGGTACTATATTTTGTTATGAATTGAGTTTATATGGTTGACTTGACCACAAATTAATATAAATAATATAAACGTACCATACTAATGAACAACACCTATTTTCTAGTTTATTTGAAGATACCGTGTCAATTCTAGACATGTACTTCACATGTGTATTCACTGTACTTACGTGTTTCGCACATCGGACTATAGTTTGTAATGAATTGAGTTATACGATTTCCATGACACTTTAATGATCAATTAGTATAGGAGATGTATAAATTATGTTTTAGATGTGTATGTTAAGGTTGGTGAGCATTATTGTTGCGTTTGGAGTACAAAATGCCATAAATATGTTGAATTTCATACATGATACTCATATAAGTGCACAAGATACCATAAATGTGTTGGATTTATTACATGATACTCATATATGTAAGTGTATAAGACTCATGGGTAGAGCTAAAATTTCCCTCAAATGTTCCCATAATCTATGTTGATCAACTCCTACATCTCATTTCATGTTAATAGTCTAATGAAGAAATGCGTCTTAAAATGATATTATATGGATACATTGGCCCCACAATAATATAAAGAATATAACAGTACAATATGAATGGACAACATATACTTTATCAATAAACTCACAATACTATATGCATGAATAACTCTAACTTTACCAGCTTATACATTGTACTTATAATTTGTGGAACAAAACATACTATATTTTGTGATAAATTGAGTTGAACCCATTTCCTTGACACTTTAATGATAAATTAGTATGGGAGATGCATAAATTGTGTTTTAGATGAGTATTTTAAGTTTGGTGAACATTGGTGTTACGTTTGGAGTCCACAAATGTGTTTGATTTCCTACATGATATTCACATATAGTACAAGACTTGTACGTAGGACTAGTATTTTTCTCAAATATAATGTTACCATAATTGATGTTGATGGATTCTCACGTTATCTCGTTTCATGTAATTAGTCATAAAATGAAGGAATGCCTCAGAAAATGAGTTTATATTGTTGTATTGGTTCCAAAATAATATCTATAAAGCAAGCGTACCATATAAATAAATGGAGAACATCTATTTTTTCATTGAAAGAAGCGTACTATGTGAATGGACAACACGAGCATCACCGGTGTAATGTATTCATTTTTATGTAGAATAAATTGTACCATAATTATAATGAATTGAATTGTACCAATTTCATAATAAATTTAGTGATTAGTAAGTGTGGGAGGGACATAAAATATATTTTAAATGACTATTTTAAGATTGATGAACAATGGTGTTGCGTTTAGAGTTCAAAATGCCTCAAAATGCCGACATGATACTCACTTAGACAACACGTACTTCACCACTGAACCAAATATACTTGATTCTAGACGTAACCGTACTATGTTGACACATTTATTCTACTACATGACTAGCAATACTAGTACTTTTCATCTCTTATTTCAACACCATCCAACCACACTAGCAATACTATTTTTAATACGAAATATACTACTGCAGTTACATAAAACACAAAATGTTTCAAAAAATAATACGAGAAGCTTCTTTCTCAGAACCTATATCAAACTATCAAACATCTTTTAAATATGTGACTAGAAAAAAAATTCAAATCTTGTTTCTTCCCCTACACAATTCTTTGAGAATGGATCTCTTTCCTCTTTTCATGTTGTTTTCTTCACGAGTTTTTTCTTGCGCCTTTTTGTTTGTTGTTTGAAGAAAAAAAACTGAAAATTGAGTTTTAAATTGGAAAGAATTTGACCGGGCAAGGAAAGAAAAGAAAAAAGAGAAAGAGAAAAAGTGGAAAGAGGAAAGAGAAAAGAAAAAAAATGAAGAGAAAGAAAAATTAAATGAAGAAAAAGAGAGAGAGAAAAAAATAATATAATAATGCAAACATAGGAACTGAACAACATGTGAAATTATGCAGTAGGGACTGATCCGTCTATAAAACGTCTGTAGAGACTATACTGATGCGCGTTTTAAGTTTGTATTTGAGGATTTATTTGTACTTACCCCTATATTATTAATTAAATTATTAAAGGAGTAAATAGGAAGGATTACCCAAGACGGTATACAACAGCAAACACCGTATAAAGTAGTACCTTCACATTTCTGGCAATGCAAATATGCTGTGCAGCTCTTCCTCTTACCCACTTTAATTTAAAGTTTGTATGTAGGAACCCAAATCTCTCTCTCTCTCTCTCTCTCTACCCAAACCCAAACCCAAACCCTCATCCCTGCTGCTGCTGCATTCACATACAATCTCAGGTAAAACTCAAACGCAGAAAAAACTCACTATACATCTCCATGCACGATCATGATCATATACATCTACACATAATTAATGGCAGCATCTACAACTTTTTTATTTTTATTTTGTTTTTTTATTTCTCGTTTTCAGAGGAGCTCCTTTCTCTTCCTTCTTCTTCAATTTTTTCTTCTTCTTTTAGTAATACGTAGGTAACCAAGTAACTATAACTACTGTTCTGCATTAATTTCTCTATTTGTCAATTGTCGACGTGATTCTGCGTGTGTGTGTGTGTTTTTCCTTTTCGGTGGGCATGTCTTCTCTGCACTAGCTAGTAAAACGCGCTCTGATATCACGACTGAGTTTTTGGCTCAATTTTTCTTGCTTTCCCCTTTGCTTTTCTGGAAATTAAAATTCCCGTTTATGGAAGAGGGCTTCGAGATTTTACTTATTATTTGTATATGTTTTTTTAGCTCTTTCCGTTTTGTAAAGTGACTTTCAGCAGTAGAAAATCCCTTTTAGTTTTGCATAATTTCTCTGGCTATTCTGAGTTTGGTTGGAATTGTGTAATACATAATATGGTTATGTCATTGTCTTCACTTGTTTTGAGCCTTCAGGGTAAACTGCATTTTGGTGGGAAGTTGATAATTGAGTGTATTGTTGTCTTGTCTGTAGTAACCTGCTGTATTGGAACATATGTCATCATCAGAAGAGGAGGGTGAAATTGTACCAGACTACGTGTCGGACTATTATTTTGAAGATAGTGAGGGAGAGCCTATTTCATTTTCGTGTCTACCCCTTCAATGGAATGAGAATAAGGGTGAGCAGAAACTCGACTCCACAAAATATGCATTTCTGCATGGAATGGTGGAAGATGGGCACCAACTAATCTACAGAAAGGTAATTGCATGGAAGTTTATACTTTCTTACGCCCTCCCTGAAATTTATGCCCTTTTGGATGCCAAGTCTGAAAGATGGATAAAGCTACAAAAACCACGAAAGAGTTATGAAGATACGATAAGGAGCATCTTGATCTCAGTCCACTGTCTCCACTTTATAAAAAAGAACCCGGAGGAGGAATCTGGTGAAGCATTATGGAAAAATATTCGTAGAACCTTCAGGCATGTGTTTAATTTGTACTTGTATACTGTTTGTTCAATACATCTCTCTTCCTTGATTCTTTTGATTACTTGTGCCTGATGCTTACTAATATTCATGCATGTAGTACATATGAGGTTCCACCTTCTGAGGATGACCTTTTGGACCACATGCAATGGATTAAAGAAGCTGTTATATGGGATAAAGATATTGCAAGAGCTAAGGTCTATATTCTCCCGTTAATTACTATAATAGTGGGGCATTATTTGATACACGTATTGGCTTTTGTATGAAAAAATGCAATTTTCTTGCTTAGCATTCTCAAGAGATCCTAATCATGCCTCGTAGTTTTTGATCTTTATACTATTTAGTCCTCTTTTCTTCTGTCCTCGCCTCACTCTGGTTTGTTTGTGTCTGATGAGTCTCAGATTGTTCTCTGCTAATGCTGGCTTCATAAGTAGTACCTTATTCCCCGAGTCTTGCATTGGAATAAGATTGACTGTTGGCAAACGATTCACACTTAGCTTGGATTTTCATGATATCGTGATTTTTTTAATATTGTCTAATTTTCATTTGGTCTGTACCTGTACTTTTTGCTGAAGAATCTCACTTCACCTCTTTGACAGTTGCCATTAGCAGTATAAGGTGTTTTAGTATGAGTAATTGTTCGGTGTGCATCAGCAATTGGTCTGATGTGTTTTTTTTTATGAAATCTTATTGATAATGAATTTGTTAATGAATCAGAATCTGCATACCTTTCTTTCTGAAATATCTGGAAAGAGGAAAGCTTTATGTGAGGTAAGTCTCAAAACTGATGGAATATGTTGCAAGTGCTGTGACATGTGCTCTTTTTTTAATTTCTCAATCGATCAAGAGCCTGTGTGCTTTCTTTTACAGGAAAATAGAATAGAGAAGAAACCAAAGTTTATAGTTCAAGATGATGAGGATATTCACAATCATGATGATTTAAGTGATACAGAGCAAGATGAATTGTTTGATTGTGTTTGTGCATTTTGTGACGATGGTGGTGATCTATTGGGGTATGGACGCACTTTTTAGCTTTTCAGATGTTTGATAGACTATTACATGTTAAAAACTTTAATTTTTCATACTTCTTGGTTGTTGATGTATTTTAAGGACTTTTTTTTTTTTTTTTTATTAAACTTGTTATAAAACTATTAATCGATCCTTTTATTTTTAGCATTATTCATGTTTATGTTTCTTATCTTTTTTTGTGTTACCTATTATACCCCTTCAGGCTGTCACTAAATTAAAATATGGAGTTCCATTAATTATCTTTCCTATTCCTACCTCTCAGAAAAGCATGAATGCTTTATGCTTCTTAACTTTTTTGTACACCTATTATACCTCTATCACTAAATAAATGGAGTTTCATTAAGGTGAATTAGGTAAAATGTGATGTTATGGTCTTACTTCAATGCAGTTGTGAAGGGAGGTGCATACGATCCTTTCATCCAACTATAGAATCTGGAGCCGCCTCCGCATGTGAATCTCTTTGTTATAGCAGTGAGCAACTTGATGTATGGCATATCGTTTCATCCTCTCTCTCTCTCTCTCTCTCTCTCTCTCTCTCTCTCACACACACACACACACACGCACACATACACAACAATCCTATATCTGAATTCAAAGAAATTTCTGGTTATCTGGCAGGCTATTCAGACATTTTTGTGCAAGAATTGCCAATATCAACAACATCAATGCTTTATTTGTGGTAGGCTGGGCAGTTCTGACAAATCTTTTGGTGCAAAGGTGCGGCTCCTTTAGACAATTTAAAATAAGCAAATTTATGAAGACTACTTGTTACTTTTCTAGTTGCTTGCTCTTTAAAATGCTCGCAATTCAGCTATTATTTTCTCTCTTTATTATTTTAATGCAAGTAGAACTCTTTGTGGGGTTAAACTTGAGATTCTGAATGGATACTGAAAGTTGAATCAAACATCTCTTCCTACAGCTTCAAATTGTTACGAATTATTGGCCATAACACATTAAATGAGAGTGTGGGTGTTGTGCGGCATTATGTAGCTAAATCTTCAGTTTAAATGAGTTTATTTCACACTAAATATGGAGGATCATACTGTTAACTACCTAATATTTTCCTTTCTTCTTCTTTTAGGAGTTCTACAACTGTATTTTACAATTTACTTTTGTATCAAAAAGATCCAATACGCCATCGTAGTGTCATACATCATCATGATGGAAGAACTTGTAATGTTATAATTCAAACTTTCTCCTTGCATCAATGCAACACTTAGAAAACCTGGGATATGATAAGTGTCTGAGCAGATAATTTTTTTTCGAAAGGCAAAAGAATATCCTATTCCCCAGATAACGAAGCATCAGTTATCCAAGGACTTTGCTATCAACGTGCTTGCACTTGATGCAGAGTCGGTGGTGCCATGAACAGATGGAGGCTGCCATATCCGATACACTATCGTTTTATCAGATACTGATTTTTTCTGTACTTTCCCTTGGTACATTTTTCCAATGATATTTTCCCTTTTTACTTGCTCATTTTTTGTTCCGACTCTTTCTGGAAGGATTGGGTGCGAGGATTAATTATCAATATCTTTTTTTTTCTTGATTTCCATCCAAGAGTTGGTGGACATACAACATAAACTTTGTTTGTCTGATCTCTTAAGGTCTTCGCTTGTGTCTCGGCAACATGCGGACATTTCTATCATCCACGGTGTATCTCAGAGCTGGTTTTCCCAGGAAATGAAAATCAAGCTCGAGAATTCCAGAAGCAAATCGAAGCTGGAGATTCATTTACATGCCCTGCTCATAAATGTTATGTGTGTAAGCAAGGAGAAGATAAAAATGTTGACGAGATGCAATTTGCAGTATGCAGGCGCTGTCCAAAGGCATACCACCGGAAGTGCTTACCAAGGTTCGGGTTTTATGTTTAATGTTTTTTCTGTCGCTAACTTGCTATGAAAAGTGCATTTTAATCTTGTTTGTTATACCAAGTACACAATGGGGTTTTTACAATTTGATTGATTTGACAGGAATATTTATTTCCAGCGGAATGATGTAAAAGATATTCCTCAGAGGGCTTGGGAGGGTCTTTTGACGAAACGAATCTTGATATATTGCATGTATGTTTATTTAATTTGTATGATGGTTTGATTTTCTTGAATACTTACCTGAGATTCCCTTATATAACTAAATATGTTATTCAGGGATCATAAGATCTGTCGTAACACTCTCACACCGAAAAGGGACCATGTGGTGTTCCCTTGTGTTGATAGAAAAACAGAGCAGGAAAAATTGAATGTGATCTCAGTGAAGAGGAGCAATGCATGTGGAATTCTGAAAGATGAAACTAAAGGGGAGAGCTCAAAGAATTTTGCTATGTCTGAAGGGAGAAAGCCAAATAAGCCTTCCACAATGGAGAAGACAAAGTTGCCTTGGAGAAGTGATCAGTCACTGCCAATGCCAAGTGTAAAAAAAGTTCCACCAAAATCTATGGTTGAAAATATTCCATCTGGAAGTACAAGGGCTGTGAGAACTGCAGAAATGGAAAAGCGGTGAGAACCTGTACTTTGGCAAATGCTTGATATTGTTTTCTTATCTTTTCTTCGGTGAAGATTATGTAGTCGAAAAAAATGAATGTTAAATATAATTATTTCTCTGCAGAATACAGAGATTGATAGAAAATTCTACTTCTTCTCTTAATGTGGAAGAATTCCTTGATGAACAGCGGAGGAAATGTACTCATGTTTTGTCCCCACATTATAAAGTGGAAAAAACGATTACCATGGGGAAGATAGAATGCTCGGTGCAGGTGCTTTTTTCTTTCTCCTATGTAGCATATTATTTGTCATATCTTGGGAAAGATTAAGAAAACTCTCTTTTATAAATGGCCCTCCACTTTCTACTACATGCGTGGAATGGATTCAGTCATTTTCTAACTTAAAAATGGACAATCCTCGTTGTAATTATATAACACATATTCTGCTTTGTGTTGGCAATTTTATTTACGAGAAATGTTGAAATAGAAGTGGTTTAAACAATGTGAAACGGGAGAAACACCCCCTTTCATGTTGCTATTAATGAAGATTTTTGAGTTTTAACAATCATGCTGATTTCATGTTGTTTACTTGTCCAACCTGTTGGTTATTGTTTGTCCAAGGCTATCCAAGAAGCTCTAAAGATATTACAAGAAGGGGGTACCGTTAAGGATGCAAAAGCTGTTTGTGAACCTGCTGTTCTTTCTCAAATTGTCATATGGAAGGTTTGCCATTATGACATAACTACTTATAACTGATTTTAGGACCCCATGGTTATGCAAATTCATCTGAGCTTGTGAATTAAAAAATATATCATGCTGTGTTCTAAAATTTGTTCATCAGATTTTTGTAACAATGTAAATATTCACCTTTTACACCTTCATAACTAAGCACACAAACACTTTCTTCATGCAGAGTAGTAGTAGATGTACAGACAGCTTTACTGAAAGTAATCAGGCTAGTTTCAAATTATATAGGGACTGGTTGCGTAGTTTGTGCATTAATTGTTGTTCTTATTTGCTTACGACCTACTTGTTTTCCTACATTTATGAATAGAGTGTATAGTTTTATATGAAAACTACTCCATATGGATAAATTCGTTGGGTGGTTCAAAAAGCAGTAGATAACACGAGCTTGTTATTCTTATGATTTAATTAACAAGATATGCGTTTGTTTATACAAAAGAGATACTTTATCACTGTCACTGAATTTCTCTGGGTTTTTCTAAACCAGTAAAGAATTCCAAAATTGGTTAGATTCGAGTTTATCAAATACCATTTCAGTGAAGTGTGTTGTTGTTCCATGACAAAGTCAACATGTTTCAACCATTGTCATCTAAGATTCACGTGGTATATGTTTTCACTGTGTTGCAACTTGTATCGTACGCTTTCCATGTATTTGTATATGATTTGAGCATTTCTGAATTTGAAACTTGGGCATTTAAGTTATTAATATCTGCTACATTTTTCAGAAGAAGATGGGGGCCTATCTTGCTCCATTTATCCACGGAATGCGCTATACATCTTTCGGTCGGCATTTCACGAAAGTGGACAAGCTGAAGCAGGTAAGAGATATTTTCAATTTCCTTGTGATGCAACGCTCCATTTCTGTATGTTGATAATAAGTCAGACCAGAAACACAAGGTAAATTTCAGAAGAGTATCATTGTTTGATTCTTCATGCAATATCTGTTCCTTAATATGTATGTGCTAAAAGGGCAAACCTTATCCCCAAAAATGCACTTTTAGTTATCATAGTAATTCTCAAAGGTATCTTTGAAGTTATAGATTAAGTTTCTATTTTTTCCATGTGTCTTGTGTTTGTGTTTGCTGAATTCCAGTCTAGCAAAAATCCATATGTTCCTCTTCACCGTGTTAGTTTTTTCTGTTGTATGAACTCATTGGTACCAGATCTAGTTAATAATCATTGATCCAAATCTGCAGGTTGTTAATCGGCTTTGTTGGTATGTGCAACATGGTGACACGGTTAGCAGACTTTATACTCCTTCGTACCAACTGCTTGCACTCCATTTTATTCCACATTTAAAACCATTCTTCAATTGCATGTACCTTTTGAACTATCCACTGTGGAAGTAAATGGGATCAAACAATTTTCTTGAAACAGATAGTTGATTTCTGCTGCGGATCAAATGATTTCAATTGCTTAATGAAGGAAGAACTTGATAGAATGGGAATACAGTGCTCCTTTAAAAATTATGACCTCATACAACCCAAGGTATAGTTTCAACTAGGTTTATGACTAGTACATCGACTTTTATTTACAATTTTCTGACCATATATGTTAGTTCTATGATCTAGTCGTATTATTTACTTGTATATTTTGTTGTAGAATGATTTCAATTTTGAGAAAAGGGATTGGATGAGCGTTCAGTTGGAAGAATTACCAGAAGGATCTAAACTGGTAATGTGCCTTTAAAGTAGCAAAATATTTCAATCCAATTGCGTTTCACTCATATAGTACGTGCGCAGATCATGGGGCTAAATCCTCCTTTCGGGATGCACGCATCACTTGCAAACCAATTCATAGGCAAGGCTCTCAAGTTCAGACCAAAGCTTCTTATTCTCATAGTTCCTAAAGAGACCAAAAGGTAACCATGCAACCAATAATAATAACATAAACTCTTAATTAGTGCATGCATCGTTTTTCTCCTTAGCCCTTATTAGCCTTAGCCTTGTCGTCTTTTTTGTCCTATGCCATCACAGATTGGATAGAAAGAAGACTCCATATGACCTTGTTTGGGAAGATGACCAAATTCTTTCTGGCAAGGTATAAATTTTTGTAATGCAGCTCTCTTATTTTATCCTTTTAAGCCCTCATTAGTTACGGTATTAAACTCGTTTTTTTTTTTTTTTTTTGGTCAGTCGTTTTACCTTCCTGGATCAGTAGATGTGCATGACCAGCAAATGGAACAATGGAACTTGAGTGCACCGCCTTTGTATTTATGGAGTCGACCCGATTGGACCGCCAAGCACAGACAAGTAGCTTTAGAACACGGCCACTTAATCAAGAAACAAAACACAGAATATTCTAATTATTTGATGGAAGAAAATCAAGACTGCTATGGTGATTTCTCCAGTGTTGCGGATGGCTACAGTGATATAAACTGCATTCTAGAAGATCTTCCGGAACCATCCGATGATGTTTGAACTGAAGAACTTGAAATTATTTTGCAAATCTATAGATTATGTTTATGTATGTATTCAAGAAAATTTCACCTTTGAGAACTAAAAAACATATGCTTGTTTTGTGTTTCAAAATTCCTCTCATTTTCAATCTTCAAAAACTAAACCAAAATCTTATTGCTACCTTGGAAAAAAGCATAAATAAACACTACTTTTCTTCTCAACAAATTGATCGGATTTTTTATTCAATTATACTTATAATACGTATCTTTAATCTTGAAAGGAGTCACCATACATCGCACGGGTGAAGTACTAAAGTAAGCAGTATCACTAAAATCCTCGAATGATGTAAACATTGGTTAACACAAAAGCTTTAAAATTTGTTTGTTTAGAGGAAAACAAAGGAATGATATGTCAAGTCTTTTATAGTTGGCCAAAGCCAATATATAACCTCAAATGATCAAATGAGATGAGAATTAGAGAGTTCAATATGAGAACATGCATTACACAACTCAGAAATTTACAATTACATCAAATATGTCTACTACTACAACTAATTAATATGTTTTTTCTTTTGGTTCTTGTCCACAAATAAAAGGTGTCATTGTTTGTCATCACCATTTAACGAATTTAGCCGTCTTACTCTCTGATCGAGTTCTGCCATCACCGCTGGCTCCTGCTTCTTCCGTTGCTTCGATATATTCGTTGTTATCATAAACCCCAGCTTCTCAAACGCAACCTACATATTTTAATTTATTCTTTCTGAGAACAATAAATATATGAAACTATTCGCTAGCATGCAATGAATATTATTATTTATTTTTTTCATTCGAAGGAATAAAAGAAGCTAAGTAATATTCGAGTGAAAGGGCGTTACCGTCAATAACTCATCAGGATCGAAGAGGTGATGAGTGGTTCTCTGAATAACATTAATCACATCACCAACATGATGTGCCCTAAGCAACTCCTCTTCATTCATCTGCATTCCATTCATCAAAACACAAAATTATAGGTTTGTTTCCTCATCTTTGCAGATTTAAAGAAAAAAGAAAAAAAAAGGAAAGAGTTTTATTACCTTAAAAACTGCTAATGCTACATTAAACAACACCTTTGCCCCTTCATAGAAAAGAACGTCCCATATACGCATAGTTGTCTGTAAAGGGATTGAATTTTTTTAGTATTGTGTGGTTAATTTATCAGGCAAGCAAATACATTTATATATTATATAGATAGATATGCATTCTGACCTCTGAAGGCAGGCTTTTAGAATAGAGGCATAAAAACCACTCTGTGCAAACAAGAGAAACATCAAAGTCCATAGCTTCCAAATGAGCAGCTATCCTGCATTATAGTTTCTCTTCATTTCAATAATATAAATCACAAAAAGCACAATAATAATGCGAAAAAATCGAACAATATAAACGGTATATGTGATCAAGCACCTGGGGCATTTTTTGGTGAGGAGATCCTTAAAAACTCGTTGTTCGACGTGACAGCCAGACAGGTTGCTTGTGTAACAATCATTAACCAAAACATTTTCCAAGAGAACAGCAAGCATCCAGAATGCATCCTCCTCCGTTTTCATGACAAGCAACAATAATGCTGCAACATAGTTTAAACCCTGACAATATCCAACATCAGAATCCCGAAAAGAATAGCCGACAAGAACACGTCTTAGAGCAGCATGCCCTTCTGGAGTGTCCAACCACGAGTGACCTGGAAATGTCCGTGGGAGGTCCTGCACCCCACACATTTACACAAGAATTTATTTTGTCAAGAATATTAAATAATGCTCTATATAAATCAATAACATACACGATTACCATGAAATCTGGAATTAAAGAAATAATACAGACTATGGAAAATTGCCATGCCAGCATCATCTTTTTATAGTAATTACGGACACACATCATTTGTAGTGTTTATCACACTATTTGAACGAGTGTCGTTCATTTTTAAAAGTTCCAACACTAAACAGAACATTTTGGACTTGTCGCTCAAGTGACCTTATTTTTCACCTTTCATATTCAATTCACTTGAAAATTGAACAAGTCAACAAGCCCTTGATCCATCTCTAATTAGCTGATCAACTCAATTTAACCACCACATTGGTTTTACAAGGCTACAACAAAAAAGCAACTTCATAACCTCTAAAAACCAACTATGAGCCATTCATCATCACAAAAACACACACACACACACCTAATGGCTTATAAATCGGAATAACCAAGATCAGAAAATGCACCCCAAACCATTGAACCAAACAATAATAATAATAATAATAATAATAATAATAATGATAAGCTACATCAAAGAAAAAAAAGACAATGGAGAGAGAGAGAGAGAGAGAGAGAGGCATACATACATGATCAATCTGCTTGGTAGCAGGGGTAATTTTGTCCTCAACGGCGGAGGTCAAATCACGGTAATAGCTGTCGGGGACGGTGGATTTCTTTTTGGCGGCGCCGGATAAGGAGAACCAGACAGTGGGCCTCAAATTGGGAGGGATACCTTTTCTGATGAGCCGCTTAAGAGTGATGCCATTCATAAAAGAAGAGAAAACATGACTATCCTCCAAATACCAATTAGGTCCTTTACTGCACTCCAATTCCCACCAAACTTTACCCTGTTCTCTAACCTTCTCTCTAACATCATTCAATACATTAACATCATCAACATTTCCTTCAACTGTGAATCCGTACAGATCTTGGAATTTCACTGTCATGTTTGCCCTTCTTGCATGTATGCTTGGCCTCAATATCGGTATCTGTGCCTGGTACTCTATTGCCATGTCCCTCTTGCTCTGGGTCCCACTGCTCCCCCCACCGTACATCTTCTGATATCAGAGAGAGAGAGAGAGAGAGAGAGAGAGAGAGAGAGAGAGAGAGAGATGATGGGAGAGAGTAACAGAGACAGAATAGCTGATGGATGGATTATTAGATCAAGAATTCAAGGCGAGAACAAGGAAAAATGAATGAAATGGTCGCACCCTTCTCTTTTGAATGGAAACTAAGGAAGAAGTTCAAAATTGAATGATTAAACAAACAATTTACAAGTAAGATTTTAGAAAAAGTCCATTTTTTTGTTATGTACCAATAAACAAACAATTAATTAATATACAGAAAGAAACAAACAGAAGAAGCAGGAGGCCCTCAAAAAGTGAAAAGCTTGGATCTTTATTCAAATATGGATTAGTGAAACACAAGAATCAAGACCATCACCACCAACAATATTTAAAAGGGGTAAATGAAAACGTAAATAACAGACGAAAACAAAAACCCAAAATAACACAAGGAAGCGTAGGAATTGTCTATCCAAACACGATTAAAAGAAAACAAAAAAAAAGAGGGGGAAGGATAATTGGATAAAAAAGAAAAGAAAGGAAAGAGTAATCGGTGATCGACGGGAAAATGTAAAAAGGAGGAAACAATCTGAATCAGTGGTCTCAATTTAGAGAAAGCAAACGGAAATCGGACAATTAACCATTTCATTACTCTTTATGACAGCTCCCTGTAATAAAACTATCACTACAAATTATTATTATTATTTATTTATTCTCTTTTATAAATTGTTTTTTTTTTAAATAAATAAATACAATGTGGGATGCCTCGATGTTTTTATTGGCGTAGGATGTTGCACCCATGTTGTTCATAAAATACGAAAAACATAAATATTACAAAAAGAACAGTTGCTTTCATCTATTTTTAGTGTTTAGAAATAAGACCAACATCAATTGTTTTTTTAGAAACATTAAAAATTGGTCGTTGGATAAATTAGAATAGATTACAATTGCATTCTGGATTTTTTTAATTTTGTCTTCTTATTATATGACTACAAAGCATGTTCTTGTAGATAATGCAGCCGGTGAAATGAAATGTGCCGATAGTTTTATACAGTCGATAGTTTTATACACTGGCAAAGCCAAGATACAACGGTTTCTCAATCCCCCCTTGTATTTTGTATAGATATTTACTACTTTTCATGTAATTTATAATAATGTATTACTCGTATAATAATTTAGTCCTGCAATTGATGATCTATCTAATCGAAGGGGTTAAAGAATGCAAAATCAAATGATCCGAGTTTGAATCACTCACCCAATTATCTTTTCTAAGCCAAGTTTGTCACATCCCTCAATATTGTTTAATTTTAGAATATTCCCATTTGAATTTGAGAAATGAGACATGTAATTTAAATATCACTTTATAAAAATAGTGGACCAAAAATTTACAATTTACAAATTTTAGGTGAATTGTGGCATTATTTAAAGAGAAAAAAATGTGAAAATGTTAAGATAATTTACAATTTACAAATTTTAGGTGAATTGTGGCATTATTTAAAGAGAAAAAAATGTAAAAATGTTAAGATTTGTGGGAGAATCGAACACGCCCTATTTATGGAAGCAGAATATCATTACCACCTCAACCAATAGCCGTTTCGGTAAATTTATGTATAACTGTACTATTTCTTTAAAATCAAAAATCAAGGGGGTGCAACTGCACCCCCTAGATCATAGCTAGATCCGCCACTGCATGTAAGCATCTGAAACAATTATGCAAGCAGGATGAATTTCACTCATTAAGCAATAGGACAAGAAATTGCAGAACACTGCATTAGCAAATATGAATTAGCTTATCAACTCCGTTCAACACGCTAAACCCAAATTAACATACATATTGCAAGTTATTATCGAATGCGATTCTTGTGTCCACTAATCTTTCCAAATCATTGGCCGAATCTCTGCACCCTCCGCTGTCTTAATTCCTCAACGGAAATCGCCTGACTACTGCCAGTAGTCGGAGGAGGGGGCGACGACCCCCCACCATAGTCGTCATCATGCTCTGTCCCACACATTTCACAAACACTCGATTGACTTGTATTATCGTATGTACACGCTCCACATCTCCATACATTTTCCGCCTCACTCCCGCCAAGAATTCCTCTACCAAATACTCTGCTCCGTTGTGAAGGCACTAAAACACCATGTGCAAATCTAAAAGGCCAACTCATGAAACGGGCAACACCCGTTATTATCTTCACAAACGGGTTCCCACCAGAGTTCGAAGCTGTCAATTTCAAGTATAGAAGCCCAGCAAGTATTCCACCAAGATGACCAAGAAACGAGACACCAGGTACAAACATCTGGACAAGAACAAGTTCTGCCCAAGCAGCATAACGTGTTGGAACCACCAATCCGTACAGATGTGTATAGTCATCCGATCGAGAGTAAAGAACTACTTTCATGGCAAAAAGCACACCGGAGAATCCGACAGAGTATTCGTTGTAATAAGGACTATCGTAGTCGAAAAGCAGAAGACCTTTGGCTAGTAAGAGAGTGATGCCTTGAGACATACCGACTAGAGCTGCAACCATGGATGCGTATTCAATACTTCCCATTGCACTCTCGAGTTGTGTGCCTTTCCATAAAAGTGATAGCATGTTGTAGAAGAGGTGGGGTTCGTTAATGTGATGGAATGCCGACAAAATGAAACGCTTCAGGTCTTTGTGCTGTGCTTCAACAAAATGTAAAGCTATGTTACTTTATTGCAAAACACACAAAGTCAAATAATTACATGATTCTGATTCCTTGAGAAGTCACTCTTTATCATTTAAGTTTAACTTCCAAACAAACAAAAACTAAACGTGATACAAACAATCTAACAAAGCAAAAACACAGCAAACTGATGAACAAGTGTAACACGAACTACATGATATAGATGTAATGAGTTGAGAAAACCAGTAAGGCAAAAAACCAACAAACTAAGTGTAACTATCTAAGTTGGTATCTGAAAAGAGAATAATAATAATAATTGGATTTTGCAGTATACAGACGGAGAAAGTGAAGAACATGTTCTTCTACAAATCAACAGACAAATTGCAGAAAGTCAAGAAAACATAAACGGTAAGAGCATTTGAACGAACTTGTCAACTAAAGTATGCAATGTCACACAAATAAGTTACATATATGAACAGAGCTCCATTTGCAGGGTGGGTTCTAATTTGTTCTGGACCAGCAGCACCATTAGCATTAGATCAAGTATGAATTTCACATCAGACATTAACACTTGAGCAAAAGAATCAAAACATCGTTAAGCTAACTAATAGAAGCAAAACATGAGAATAAATAAATGTGGAAGAAAAAATGAAAAAGATGAAGAATTGGGGTTACCTTGAGAATGAGGTGGGGATTGAACAAGACATGATTGAAAGGGGGGAGAATTGGATCGAGAAATTTAGGGCGCAAGTAAATGAGTGTGTTAGCAGCAATAAGCCCAGCCGTGACAGGGGGTTTACGCTCAAGACGGCCGTACTCGCTCAACGCCTGAATCAGAAGCAGTCCGATCATTCCACCGCCCCTACCTCTTCTTCTATCCATCTCCCTCCTGCAAACTCTAATTCAATTTGGAATTGGAATTGGAATTTGAATTGGAATTTGAATTTGAATACGGAAATGGAGAACAACAGACTGCAATATTAGAAGAAGACTCCTTCCTCTATTTGTGTGTTTTTTTCTTGGTGGGCAAGTATGGTATCATCGGTCATACAGGAAACTTCCAGATTGTTCTTTATTATTATTATTTTTACTTCCACTATTTGGAAAAAAATAAAATTCGAAATATATGACAATCAATTCCTTAATCCTTATTATTATTATATATATTTTTCTTTCGTAATCCTTGTGTGATAATTTGTTGTACGATTGTAGAAATTACTAGTTTCGGAAGAAAAAAATCCTATTTGATTTTAGTGTGAATGAACAAACTGGGATAAATAAAAAAAAAAAAAAAAAGAGCTAAGGGGTATAAATAATTAAACATAAAGCAAAGGAGGACACACAAACATAGAAGATATTTGAGGACGCATGCAGCTAATTAAATAAATAAAATGAGCGGCCAAGCTTCTCTATCCATACAATTACAAATACTGGTGTTGGTGTAGAGAGAGAAATGGCAGCTGCAAGAGCCATTATTAGCAGCAGCAGCGGCGGCTGCTGCGGAGACAAAGACCAAGTGTTTGTTGCGGCGGTGCCATTGAGAGCCGCAAAAGGCCCCGCCCAATTGGTCATGTCGACTGCTGCTTACTCTCTGAATCTGCAGCATTTCATGGTCATCATCAAACCCTCGTCTTCTAATAACCAGCAGGCCGGTGCTCATGATTTCAACATCAATATAATGTTTTTCTTTCTTTCTAAAATCTATTCATTGGGATTAATAATAATAATTGAATGTTTCATGTTTAGGCGGAGGGTGGGGGTATGATGGTATATGATTTTCAGCCAGAGGAGCCTGAAAGCATATGGGTTGCAGCTTCAGCCTTGTCTGGAGCACAAGTCTCTGGTCACTCACTCACTCACGTTTTTTATTTTATTTATAATTCCAACAACTAATCTAATTAATTTGTTAATTTTAATAATTTGATCAGGAGTTATTCTTGTGAGGAAACTAAAGAAGCTACCTAATAGGAAATGTTGGTTTATTAGTTACGCTAAACAAAATGATACACACGCAGCAGCAACAATATTCAACCAAAACTGGGATACTAAACTCACCATAGGCCATCATGATTGTCGACATTATTCTCAAGGTTATTTACTATCTATCTATCTATCTATCTATCTATCTATCTATCAATATATATATGGCATGGTGCTTGTTTAATTAGTAGACTAATATAATATATTTATCTGCTTCTTTAATTTTTGGAAGGTCTGGTGGAGTACCTAACTGCTCAGAAGCTTGTGTTGGACCATCTAAATTAAGCAAACCACTTGCAACACAATGTGACGTACAATTATATTGATCGCTTCATATATAATTGTATTGTATTGTATTGTATTGTCGTTAGGTACAATTATATATACATGTGTGTGTGTATATCTTCTCTTACATCGATCTACTGATCAGATACTTAAGAAATTAGAATGCATATATATATGCTCTTGTGAGATGTCACTTCCGGCTCTCGAGAAGCTATTATATTATTTCTGTAAACGTTGCATTGAGTTGGGTTTATTAAATCATGTTAAATATAATTTTGTTTCTTCAGAAATTCATGCAATCAAGTTTTTGTATCAAAAATTGGAGGATTGAATTCCTTAGTAGACCAACTTATTACAAGATTCAATATACGAGGGAGTCGACTAATTGGTTCAAACTTGTTCAACTATCTATCTACTCCCCGCCCCGCCCAGCCCCGTGTTTTCCTCCTTGAGAATCAGTTTTATGGTGGGTTATTTTTTTCTTTCTTCATTCTTATTAATTAATTGTTTATCTCGAGTCGACCCTATTATCGCTCCTAGACAGAGGTGAAAGTCAGACGGAATGGACCGAAACCAACAAATTAGAAAACTCGTAAAAAAGAACATATATGAAATGTTTTCAATAATAGAAATTCAATGGCTTTAATTACATCTCCAAAGGCAGAATTTGGGATAACGCCAGCTCCTCTAATGGCTTCATTCTCCTCCCGAGGCCCAAATACCGCAACACCGGGAAATCCTCAAGGTTAATCCCATTTAATAATTCCTTGCTACTAATAAGGTTTGAGAATTCTTCTTTAATTTACTGATAATTGAGTTTCCATTTGATGTCATGGATATAACACCAGCCGGACATCACAGCGCCTGGAGTTGATATCATGGCTGCCTATACAGAGGGAAACGGGCCCACAGGCCTGCCGGATGATGAACGCACGACTAAATATTTATTTATTTATTTCTGGAACATCTATGTCTACCCCTCATGTTGCTGGTGTAGTTGCTCTACTCAAATCCATCCACCCTCATTGGAGTCCGTCAGCCATTCGATCAGCTTTGATGACTACAGCTACCACTTTCACATCATACTATTCATTCTCTTACATCACCATTCGGCATTACATTTTTATGTTTACTTACAGCAAGCACGGTCGATAACACTAATAAGCCTATGCTCGAAGAGTCATCCTTAGTCGAAGCAACACCATTCAGTTCCGGAGCAGGGCATATCAAGAAACTCATTCAGAACAACGGATGCCTCCTGGCGAACACGTTTAGCCTGTTAGACTTTAACTACCCTTCGATTACTGTGCCAAAGCTCTCCAGCTCGGTGAAAGTGAATAGGATACTTAAGAACGTCGGTTCGCCTGGAATATACTTTGCTCGTATTCGTCCACCACTTGGAGTTTCGGTTTCTGTAGAGCCTAATACTTTGGAATTTACAAAGAATGGTGAAGAGATGAGATTTCAGTTAACCATGACTAGAGACACAACTAATGTACAAAGTAAGTACTCATTCGGAGAGTTGCTATGGTCGGATGGAAAGCACAATGTGAGATAGTAGGAACTACTACAACGTGAATACAATTCTATCTTCGATTATTCTATGAAGCCAGACTACCCAGTTGCTATGGTCGAATGTAAACCACAATGTTAGATTTTTGTTTAAGTTTTTTAATGAGTTTTTAAAATTTTGTTTAGCTTCTTTTTATGTTTGAAATTTATTTAGTTCTTTGAAATTAATGTATGTTCGATTATTCTAAAGTCTACACATCAACCCAAACAATTGGACAATAATACGATTCATTCATCTTTCAAAGTGATAAAAAATAATCATCAGAATCAATAGTAGATGAGTTACTCATTAAAGGATCGTACAACACAACTTAAATGATTGCCTTTTTTTTTTTTTTTTTTTTTTTTTTGACATATCTATTTAATGTTCACATTAATGTTAAAAAAAAAAGAACATTTCTTTACTTTATATTTTCACTTTTCTATCGGAAGCTTAGCCCCCCACCTAAATGTCTAACGGTACGCTTCAGCCTAACCATACTATATCGAGTGCAATATAAGAGCTTCAATTTTAATCATCTTGAAGGGGTTGTGATCAATTGTAGCACTACCGAAGCCAAACTTAATCACATTAGCAGGAAATAAGAAGCAACAGGGACAAAGCAAATAAAATCAGAGGTAATAATGGCTCTCCGGCTTTAACATGGTGTTAAAATCTCATCCCAGTTTATTCAAATCACAAGATAAGCAGAGTGTAATAGCATCTATCCTAAAAAAAAATTCAAACTTTAATCTTTCTCATACAACCCATATTTACTTGGAAGAGCTACAGGGCTGATCATTATTAGTGGGACGACCACGAACAATTTGCTGAAAACTTAGACCTATAATACTCCAATTGCAGTTCAAATTTAGAAATAATATCGATCATCTCGTTCAAGAACATGTGTGCATAGGGGTGAAATTGGAACAGAAATTCCGATATGAAAATTTCCCACTGTTCTTTCATCCCAAATTTCGAATTTCCGATTTCCAATTCAAAAGTTTTGACATAATTTTCCAAAATTACATAAAATATTGAATATATATATCTTGCTATACCAAGTTATGGTTCAATACACATTACCTTCCATCATCAATTATATTTATTGGTAATAAATATGACCAATAACAGTAAAACCAGAACAAGAAAATGTAGTAGTACTGTTTTTTTTTCTAATTTCCACGAAATATACAAACTAGTAAACTAAGAATAACAAACAGAGGAGGAAAATAAAAAAGGAAAAACAAAACCTTGAGCTTAAACTAAAAACATACTGTGCATTTCATCAAACACGTTATGTGCACTAGTTTATTTCACATGAGAATGGCGTACCGCAAACTGTCCCGAACCATGAGATGAGTGACCTCCGAGGTTTGCGGCAACTCCGCCGACACCCAGACCCCATCAGGGCCGTTTATACTAGGAGGGTGCGATAGGCACGAGAGCAGAGAGAACGGAGCTCGGAGAACCCCACAGAAGAAAGAAACCCCATTGTTCCACCGCGACGGCGATCTTGTATCCACGGCGGCGGTGGCAAAATTCTCGTCAGCAACGCGGGAGGTGTTCTTGTTGGAGTTGAAGAAGCTTCTTTTCATGGCTACGAATATTCTCAGCATCTTTGTGGAGATTGAATAATTATTGTGCAGGAAGTTGGTATATAGGCAGGCTAGGCTGGTGGTTTAATTGCTAGTGCTTGTGCCTATCATCACTTCACTTTAAATGGACCTTCGGTAGGTAGGGTACCTTTTCACTCCCACTTACTCCCAAATTATTTATTTTCTTCCTATTTTCAATTATATTTACTAATACTATTTCTACATATGTCTATATATCGGCAAATAAATAAATATTTTATTCATATTTGAATTTGTCTTAAGCCACCAAAAAAGGAGAAATATAGATGAAGACACCATTGGGTTACAAAAAGCATGTTCAACCACAAAACTATAAACAGTCAATATTAATGGATTAGTGGTACAAACGCATCTCATTGCTTTCAAGAAAACATTATATATTCATTGCAAATCAAGACACCTAAGAACATCATAAGTTCTACTGAACAAATAAAACACAACATCATCAACTATATTCATAAATATGGAAATAAAACTCTTTTTTTCCGCAGTTCTATTGGTATTTTTACCATTCTTGGCGTATCACGCCCAAGCTGTCACAGTATTCGATATCTCAAAATACGGTGCAAAACCCGGCGGTGAAGACATCAGCCCGGTACGAACACACACAAATAACATCAATATATATATTATTTTTAGATGTATATAGAATGTATTATATATATAGGAGTCCTAATAATTATACAACGTATAGTACGCATGCATGTATGACATTTGTTATCGTACAATAGGTTCTAGCTAAGGTGTGGAAGGAAGCATGTGAAGCAACAAATGCAAGCAAAGTATTGATTCCAAAAGGGACATGGTACCTTAGCCAAATTAGATTGGTCGGCCCGAATAAGGCTCCATTGGAGCTTGAAGTACAAGGCACCGTTGAAGCCAATCCCGATTACACTAAATTACCCCAAAAAGATGGTCAATGGATTACTATCAATTATCTCGATGGCTTCACCATCTCCGGTGGCGGTGTCTTTGACGGAAAGGGCGAACAAGCATGGAAGGCTAACGATTGCCACAAGAATCCAAATTGCCCCAAACTCCCCATTGTACGTCTATCAATCCGATCTTTACATACATTACATCATCGTTATATCTCAATCCATTTGATATTTCACTTTTTTAAGTATATTACTAATACAAATTATTGCATGCATGTATGTAATTATTATTTATCAGAACCTTAGCTTGAATTTCATCAAGAACGCCATAATCAAAGATGTGACCACAAAAGACAGCAAGAATTTCCACTGCAATTGCATATCGAGCCAAAATGTGACTTTCCAAAGGTTCACAATCAGCGCACCAGGCGAGAGCATCAACACAGACGGGATCCACATCGCCAGAGTATCGAATGTCAAAGTACTCGACTCCAATATAGGAACAGGAGACGACTGCATTTCTATTGGAGATGAGACCACTGATCTCCACATCGAGAATGTCAAATGTGGGCCCGGTCACGGCATCAGTGTTGGAAGCATGGGTAAGAATCCGGCAGAGAAGGACGTCACCGGAATTACAGTAAAGAAGTGCACATTCACCGGAACAAGCAACGGCGTGAGGGTGAAGACATGGCCCTCTGCACCGGCAACCCTAAAAATATCGAATCTGCATTTCGAGGACTTGACAATGAACAACGTCAGCTATCCTGTAGTCATTGATCAACAATACTGCCCATGGAATCTCTGCACCAAAGACGTAAGTGTGTGTGTGTGTGTGTGTGTGTGTGTGTGTGTATATATCCATTATATATCTCTAATTTCTAGTTATATGATTAATAATCTTGTATATATATCAATAATGTAATTTGCATGCATGGAATATATATATATTGCAGAAACCATCGTTGATCCAAATCAGCGGATTGACGGTGAAGAATGTGAGGGGGACAGCGAACACGAAGGAGGCGTTGTTATTTTCTTGCAGTTCAAGCAAGCCATGCCAGAATGTTCAGATTAGTGATATTGATCTTAAATATGTCAACTCAATTCCCGCCAATTTCACCACCGTTTGCGAGAATGTGAAGCCCACTGTTTCCGGAAAGCAGAACCCGCCAATTTGCCCACCCCCTGTTCAGGCTTCTTAATTCCTTCGTGTACATGCATGCACAAATATGGAGTCTTGATTTTCTTTTCTTTTACTATATATAATTAATGTGAAATAAGTAAAGAGATGATGATGATGATCTATCACGTATTCAATTTTAGGAATTTTGAATAGGAATTTTGAATAGGAATTTTGAATGTGTGGTCTGTTATGTATATCATATATGCTCGATCATTGAGTAAATCATTTTTGTATTGTGGTGTTCACACCTGGAATAAAATAAAACATTTGTTTTATTTTATTTAAATGAAATCATATTTGAGCTTGCAAGAGTTGCAGTCTATTAATTCATGAATTTAGTTTTCCAATTATTTTTAAGGGTGAATAGCAATTAACCCATTTTGATTACATGTTTTTGCGGATAACCCTTATTCTCTAGTAATATAAGTTATAAGCCCCAAATAAAGTTTTCAATTACCTAAATACCCTTTAAATTATAAATTTCAAAAATAAGCCCCAAACAAAGATTTCAGAAAGGGCCTCTTCTTCCTTAAGTCAGGGACTGATTTGCAATTTTCCAAAAATACACGGAACATAGCTGACTAGCGCTCTCCTTCCGGTGAACACTCTCTCCGGACTCACCTCCCTCCATATCCTCAACCTCGGCTTCGCCCAACCACTCCAACATTTTCTCCGACGAAATTCGATTTGGTTTGGAGCTAAGATTCAAGCTCATTATTCTTATGCAAAACCCATCAATAACCCGTGAATATCCAAGAAAATATCTGCCCACATCGAAAACAGAGTTTTTCAGAGAAAACAATCCACGAAAAAACTATTTTTTTCATTTTTTGGAGTCTTCTCCGGCGTCTCCCGATAGTAGCCCATCATTATGCAAGGTATCTGATGCCTCTGGATCCCGACCTCCCCATTGTTTTTCAGCTTTTTATCGTCTTCTCCGATGATGGCGACGATTAGGGCTTTGGTGGTGGTGACGATTAGAGCTTTGGCTGGTGTTTAGTAATTTTGCTACTATACGCTTGCTAATATTCTAGAATTCGCAAAAGAAGAATCAATTGGTCTGGAACTGGCAAGGAAAAGTTGGCGGTGGAGGGGACGAGAAGAGCGGAGGAGGCGGGCGACGACGGCGGCGTGACAATGTGATTGCCGGAGGTGGTGTTGTGAGTTTGGTGGTGGTGGTGATTTCATTGGGGAAGACATGTTCTTTCTCTCTGTTTGGAGGCGACAGCTTGACGAGGTGATTGTCGGTAGTGGCGGTAGGAGTTTCCCGGTGGTTGTGGCAATTTCAACGGGGGAAGACACAATTGCAACGTAGGGGGTTAATTGCTAATTGTTTTAACATGGGTTTTTCTTTAGCCCTTACAGCTTACACGGGGGGTCTGTGCAAATAACTCAAAAGACATAGAACAACATTAAACATAGCAATAAACAAAGAGTATTTTAAGGGCTTGTTAATTCTCCCTAGTGGATGGATCACCGAGGGTGGGAGCCCGCACATTGAACTTTAGCAAATAAATAGTTTATTGAATAGAACGGAGATAGGTAGTATGGGGGAAGGAATTGGTCTCGGCGGCCTCCTTCCTCTATCGAGCAATGCCAGGTTCAAAACTGGAATGATTGGCTTGGCAGGCATCTGAAAATATCTCTCGACTGAGGCTTAACCAGTCCTCTTGTGATGGATTCGGAAATTGTGATGGATTCGGAAAGTCTTCCACTTTTCTATATATCACCTGGTGATCCATATGCATAGTAAACTTTCTTTCTGGCGATCAACGAGTGAAGCCTATTAAAGAACATGAATAAAAGGACTTAAGAGTCTTTAATTTATAATACTATAACTTTCGTCTCTAAGGGCGTGTTTGTTATACACGAGGGCTGCCTTCTAACTTATTCTACGGCATACTCAATGGGACCACTCTAAATGGAGCTTGGCCGAGAGAATCCCAACAAGATATGCAAGTACATATATAAGGGAATTTTGAATGCTTTTAAATTTATTCTTTTAACACATATATCAAATTAAATTTGAATTGCCCACCTTGCATTAATGACCAACTTGGTTCGAATAACGATAAATTCGGCCAAGAATTAGTGATAATATATATTAATTGCTTAGATCACCTGGGGAAGTGTAGTAAACGAACTAGGAGAGCAAAGCGGATCAGTAGCTTGACAATTTGATGATCCTGAGGTCCCTGCGAAATGAATACACTTGAACTAAGCCGGGGGTTGATTCGGCGGAAACCCCTCCGACGCTCAAGTCAGATGTACGGATCGTGGAGATGGTAGAGAGACTAAACACTCTAGATTACTTGTGAATAATAGAACGTACCTTAACAAATGGGTAAAAACCTCTATTTATATGTCGTTGATTGGGTTGGGTTTACTTAGTTGGGCCCAAGCCTTATTTTGAAGGTGTTTGGGCTTTCGTGTATTGGACCCAATTATTAGATAAATTGGGGGCCCATTGGGTCGGCCCAATTAGGTATATCATTAGGCCCCCAACTCTCGAGTCGAGATGGGAGACTTGTCGAAGGGATTCCGGATCGTGTCGACAGTTAAATGTGACGTGGTTTACTGGATCGTAATTCGTAATTCGGGGTCGTAATTTGTAATTAAACGGCTCCGAAGCCTCTTTTTTTTTTTTTTTTTTTTTGTATTTATTTGGCAACAAGATATATATTTAAGAGTTTTAAATAATATACCATGGCAAAATAAACAGAATCGTGTTGTGGTGGAGAGAATTAATTTCCAATCCTTGTGGGGAATAAATATGGGTAAGTATTTTAACTTTTGAGTCTCCTTTTGTGCTCTTGCTCCTTTATTTTTTGTGGTAGAGTAAATTTTATTTTTTGACTGTTTCTTCAGAGAAAAATATTTATCATGTCGGATCCGGGTAAGTCGAAATCTTTGCGAATTAAGATTCGAGATCAGGTTAAAAGGAGCGAGATTCCGTTTGATACTGTGGGTATGGAACGCGAGAAGGTAGTAGTATCGGATGCGGAAATCGGATCCACGGTAGATGGTGCACAAATTGAGAGGAAAATGGGGGTGGTAGGTGGCTTGGCTGCGGGCGTTGGCTCGAGCCACGTAGCCAGCCGCCAAGTGTTGAGTGAGGGCGCGCGCCTCGAGGGAGGCTTGGAGCCGAGCGAAGCCGTGGAGTCAGTGGCTTGCATCGGGACCGAGGAGATGAGAGAGAGGGGGTGCTGAGCTGACGCGCGCGCGTCAGCTCATGGGAGAGAGAGAGAAACACGCGTGCGTCGGTTGGTGGAGTAGGTGGACGCGCGCGCATCATTGGGTCGTGCGGAGGTGAGCGGACGCGCGTCTCTGGGGCTGTTTTGGGGCGACGCGCGTGCGCGTCTAGCGCGCAAGCCGAGGGCGACGCGCGCGCGTGTCATCGTTCTGGGGCTGCTGCGCGTGGCATTGCGTTGGGGGAGAGAGTGGGGGTGCATCCGGGGAGGTTTTTCGGGCGTGTGGAGGCGCGTTGGGACCCGTTTTTCGGCGCTTGTCGCGCGAGAGCGATGGTCGAGCGGATGAGGGTTTTGACTCAGTTGATGACGTGAATAGGAGGGGCGTGTTAAGTGTATATTTTTACACTTTATCGTATCTTTTTATTTGAGCTTTTGGTGTGTTTTAACGATAATTGGTGCTTAAAAAGTTGATTTATTGTATTTTAGGTACAAATTGAAGAATTGGAAAAGTATGGGGTCAAAACTGCAATTTGGCGAAAATATGGGTCAAAAGTGAAAATATCAAAATTCTGAAGATTTAAAGCTCGGACCCCCGTCCCAGTTTTAGTGCAAATCGTGGGACCCCCGTCCGAGAATCCGAAGCTGCACAGTAAAGGGATTTTAATTGCACAAGGAAACTGCCTTCTTCCCCAAATTCTTCACCCTTTATAAGACCAAGCCAAGCACACAATTGGGGATCTATCTTTTTACGCAAATTCAAGAGCAACGAAGATCAACGAAGATTCAAGCATAGTTTTTCTTATTTAATTTATTTATTTTATTTTATTTATCATAAGAATTACGAGTAGCTAAGTCTTTATTTCTAGGATTTTATTTGGAACCCTATGTGGGATTTATGAACCCAATTCTATGATTTTATGCAAGTTTTAATTCCGGATTATTTCTTCTACTTATTTTATTAAGTGCATGAACTTGATCAACTTATGTGCTTCTATGTTATTGTCAATCGCATGAATCGGAAGATCGGGTTAATAATTAGAACTGTGGTAGAAGAGCCTTTGTGGTATTAACATAGGAATATAGTTAATCTCTTAGGTAGCCATTATTGAGATTTGTTCTTAATGCTGTGTTCTAGAATTAATTGCATAGGAATATAGTAATTGAATCTAGAGTATTAGAATCGTAATACACGCGGAAGCGGGTTATGATTATTTTAGCATCTCAGGTTAATAATCCGGGTTAATTGCTTGCATAATTGAATCTAGAGTATTAGAATCGTAATACACGCGGAAGCGGGTTATGATTATTTTAGCATCTCAGGTTAATAATCCGGGTTAATTGCTTGCATAATTGAAGGAATTGGGGGAATAATAATCACATAGGGGGAAGAATAAAATCCTAGGCTTGTTTTATTTGATTAAATCTTCGTTTTAATTGCTTTCTTGTTTTTGTCGTTTTAATTGCTTTAGTTTAATTTAGCTTATTAATCATCTTTCGACTGTGTAGGGTGGGCTTGATAATAATTGGTAGAATTTAGCGTCTAGGGTTAGATAATTAAATATTCCCTGTGGGTTCGATATCCGGACTTTTAGTCCACTATATTACTTGTACGATACGTGCACTTGCGTGTAGGTTTTCGCCCAACAAGTTTTTGGCGCCGTTGCCGGGGAATATTTTAATTATTTATTTTATTCTAGCTCTAAATTTGAACAATTTTCACGATTCACCCAATTTTTTTTTTTTTTTTTCTTTTTTTTTTTTTTTTTTTTTTTTTTTTTTTTTTTTTTTTTGGTTACATGTCAGGTTACAATTTTCGCGCACCTCAAACGGGATATGAATGGCTTCCGTCTGGCGAATACCTCCAAAATACCTATGATATGCCGTCACTTTGTTCAATATGTGGTGGAGATCATTACACTAACCAATGTTGGTATGCACCGAAAGCAAATAATTTCATAGATAACATCAACGGCGGTTATTGGAACACATACACCAACACGCCACGAGAACCCACTGTTCAGGAGTGTTATTTGAACTCCGTCCTTGAAGAGTTTATGAAATCCACTCAAGCATCTATCCGAAGATTGGAAATAATGTTGGAAGAGATGAAGCTCAAGAGGTCTCTTGAAAATATTTCAGACAATATCGAGAATGGTTGCAACAAAGAAAATCCGTCTGAAACTTGTGATGAGAAAAATCCTTTAGACCTAGAAAATAGTGTCGATGAGAGGGAAAAAGAAATTACGAAGACACTTGAAGATGATGAATCAGACAATGAAATCGAGCTCAACTCCAAAGATGTCTCGGAACAAGAGAAGAAGGAGATGGATGTGGTTAGTGCAAATATTCAAATTGAGGATATTATTGTTGTTCATGACGTGGCTTTGAAGGCATCAATAGAGGTTGATGAGAAGACGAATGTGTTTGAAGTGGAGGTTATACGCGGACGTGAGGTTTTTGTATACCGATTTGAGGGAGCGGGTGATGAAGATCCCAACTTGGCTTCGTACCGATTGATTACAACTAAGAAAGACTACAAGCTAAGGTGGACCCTGACATATTGCAATCATATCCTTGTATCGGTTGCAATTGAAGTGAAAAAGCTCATGGATGGATGCACAATCTACAAGGCTTTGGATTGGACATAAAAATTTCAACAAGCAAAGTCTGGCTGAAGACTTTAAACTTAGCGCTTCTCGGGAGGCAACCCGAGCTTTATTGTTTTTCGTAGTTTTCTTTAATTTTTCGTTTCGTTTTTGATATCATAAGCATGCATTCTAATTTATTTATTTGAATTTTAACTTTTCAGGGTCGAAAACATGATCGGGGAGTCCGGACGACCGTCCGCAAAAAAAAAAAAAAAAAAAAAAAAAAAAATTGCAGCACTGCATTTGAGACGGCCGTCCCAAAATATGCCTATTTTGTGGGACGGCCGTCCCACAACCAGGAAGAAAAAAAAAAAATCGGACGGCCGTCCGAAAATCAGCACAAAAACCGGGACGGCCGTCCGACGATTTTTAGGGCGTTTTAACTTTAAAAATTTAGATTTTTTCCCCCATTATTTCCTAAACCCTCCTCTTTCCTTCTCTCAAACTCCCACACACAAATCGAGGCTAGAGAATCGAACCAAATTCTCCAAAATCTACTCTTTCAAGGCATGCCCACAAGGTGTTCGACAATTTGCTCCAACCAAATTTTGAGTTCGATTGTCAACCAATTCGCACCGAATCTATTCCAACCTCTCTCCCAACTACGTCATCCAATAAACGAGGCCACACGAGCTAAGCATCATCTTCCAAAGGGAAGGGAAAGGGAAAGAAAAGTGTCACCGTACCCGAGCTTTCCAATGAGGACGAGCGTGAGAGAGCGAGGGAGGAGCACCCCGATTCCGAATAAATCAGGTGTTTTCTATCCTTAAAACTTTGTGCTAATTTCGTTGAGGGCAACGAAAATTTTAAGTTTGGGGGTGAAAAACATGTTTTTGTGCTTATTTGTTTTAGTTTGCATGCATTAGGTTTTATTCGTTTTTATTGTTTTTCTCGTTTTTCCGGAATATAAAAAAAAAAAAAATTGCTTGAGTCGAATGCATCTATGATTTATGATGATGGGAGATGATCAATGTTTGATGATGAGATTGCTTGTTTTGTGTGATAAAGATTTGATGTTTGTTTAGCTTTCGATTCAACGGGACTTAGAAGCGAATTATTGCTAGGAATCACATTTTGTGCATTGCTTTTGTTGAATGTTTTGTATTTTAAATTTGGAATTAATTTGTGCTAGATCATGCTATGTTCGGTTTTAAGACTCACCTTAGGAAATTTATGATACGAAGTATTGAGTAGTAAGTGATTTGGGATATGATTTGGGCCTTCTTTGAACCGTTTGAGCCTTTCAAGCCGACCTATTTATCGAAATTCCTTAGAACCTTGATTTGAGCCTCGGAGAAAAGGTGTTCTTTCTTTTAGCCATGTGTATAAGGTAGAAAAGTGGAGACTCTTGAAAAAAATTACCCCTTGGAGTTCGGTCGAAAATTTTTATAAGGTCCTTCTTCTTCTTCGAAAAAAAAAGAGAAAAAAAAAAAAAAGAAAAAAAGAAATAAAAAGAAGACAAATATCTATGCTTCTATATATATAAAAAAAAAAAAAAAAAAAAAAGAAAGATAAAAAGAGAAGAAGAAGAGACTAGAAGGGAGAAATAAGGACTAGTTGTTGAATTATTTTTGAAAACTCGACCCATTGTCTCAAAAGCAAAAGTGGAGACTTTTGAACTTTTGAGAATCGAGTTTATTAAAGTCCGTAGAGGTGAATTCATTGTTTCAAACGCCTATCTTTCAAATTTTGGCGTAATCACCTAAATTCAAGAAGAATAGCCACATATCCCCATATTTCCTACCTCGAACCAAAGAGCCTAACAATTGAAAGCCACAAAGCCCCAATGATCCCAATAGCTTAATGTTCGATATTAGTAGAGTAGAATAATTTGGTGAGTATTTGGAGTCAAGCATATGCATGTAAGTATAAATTCTTTCTATCTTTAATTTGCAAATATTGGATGCTTGAAGCAATTGTATGAATTGTGGTTTTTGGTAATGGTGAGTGACTAAGTGTTGTTGAATTTTGAGCTTGCGAATGCCTAAAAATTGTCATTATAATTACAAGTTCTGAAAACGTGAAGTTGATCATTGATTTATGTGATGAGATGTTATAGTTGAGTTATTTGCTTATTGGTAGATTTTGCTTGAGGACAAGCAAAAGTTCAAGTTTGGGGGTGTGTTAAGTGTATATTTTTACACTTTATCGTATCTTTTTATTTGAGCTTTTGGTGTGTTTTAACGATAATTGGTGCTTAAAAAGTTGATTTATTGTATTTTAGGTACAAATTGAAGAATTGGAAAAGTATGGGGTCAAAACTGCAATTTTGGCGAAAATATGGGTCAAAAGTGAAAATATCAAAATTCTGAAGATTTAAAGCTCGGACCCCCGTCCCAGTTTTAGTGCAAATCGTGGGACCCCCGTCCGAGAATCCGAAGCTGCACAGTAAAGGGATTTTAATTGCACAAGGAAACTGCCTTCTTCCCCAAATTCTTCACCCTTTATAAGACCAAGCCAAGCACACAATTGGGGATCTATCTTTTTACGCAAATTCAAGAGCAACGAAGATCAACGAAGATTCAAGCATAGTTTTTCTTATTTAATTTATTTATTTTATTTTATTTATCATAAGAATTACGAGTAGCTAAGTCTTTATTTCTAGGATTTTATTTGGAACCCTATGTGGGATTTATGAACCCAATTCTATGATTTTATGCAAGTTTTAATTCCGGATTATTTCTTCTACTTATTTTATTAAGTGCATGAACTTGATCAACTTATGTGCTTCTATGTTATTGTCAATCGCATGAATCGGAAGATCGGGTTAATAATTAGAACTGTGGTAGAAGAGCCTTTGTGGTATTAACATAGGAATATAGTTAATCTCTTAGGTAGCCATTATTGAGATTTGTGCTTAATGCTGTGTTCTAGAATTAATTGCATAGGAATATAATAATTGAATCTAGAGTATTAGAATCGTAATACACGCGGAAGCGGGTTATGATTATTTTAGCATCTCAGGTTAATAATCCGGGTTAATTGCTTGCATAATTGAAGGAATTGGGGGAATAATAATCACATAGGGGGAAGAATAAAATCCTAGGCTTGTTTTATCTGATTAAATCTTCGTTTTAATTGCTTTCTTGTTTTTGTCGTTTTAATTGCTTTAGTTTAATTTAGCTTATTAATCATCTTTCGACTGTGTAGGGTGGGCTTGATAATAATTGGTAGAATTTAGCGTCTAGGGTTAGATAATTAAATATTCCCTGTGGGTTCGATATCCGGACTTTTAGTCCACTATATTACTTGTACGATACGTGCACTTGCGTGTAGGTTTTCGCCCAACAGGGCGCCGGATGGCGAGAAACCATTGAATCTTGGAGTGACTATGTGGTACCTACTGCTAATGTTTTTGAGCATACGGTTGGGGTTGAATCTAGTAGGCGTCGCTTTCGACGTCAAGTCATGTATTTCAGAAGCGATAGTGATGAGTCAAATCACTCGCGTTCATTGAGTGAGCCCGCATGATCGGATGGTGAAGTGAAAACTATGGTTGAAGTGGAAAAGGAAGATGATATTCCGCTGGGTGATGTTGAGATGGATATGAGGAGGCAAAAGAAGATTAAGCCAATCAATTTTGACTTAGTTGATTTTGATAGTGCATTGACTGAAGAGCATTTGCGGTCGCATTTTTTAACCCGAAAGGCATGACTTGGTAGTAGTAGATGCCTTGATCCGTGACGAAGCTGGCCCTCTCTTGATCTTCTGGGGCGAGCAAGATTTGATTGTATCCTTGATACGTGTCAAAGAAGTTGAGGAGCTCGCATCCCGAGGTCGAGTCAATGAGTTGGTCGATTCTAGGCGAAGGAAAAGGGTCCTTCGGGCAAGCTTTGTTGAGGTCGGTGAAGTCCACGCACAACCTCCACTTACCCCCAGGCTTGGGAACATATACTACGTTCGACAACCACTCAGGATACTGAAATGGTCGTATATGGCCTGCCTTTAAAAGTTTTGCCACTTCCGCTTTGATGTGTTTGTTGCGTTCGGGACCAAATGTCCGCTTCCTTTGTTTGATCGGTTACAACCTTTTGTCGATGTTGAGCCGATGTAGAGCCACCTGAGGGGGAATGCCCGACAAATCTTGGGCTTTCCAAGCGAACACGTCTCTATTATGTCGCATGAAGTTGATTAGTTGATGTTCCATCTCTGGATCTAGATCGGATCCGATGCGTAGGAGCTTGGAATCATCTCCGGGTGTGAGCTCTATGAGCTTAAGCTCTTCGACGGCCGCTAGGTTGATGCTATCGTCCGGTACGCTGATGAGGATTTCTCTATCGGCCTCAATGATCGCGTTGACCCATTTTCATTTGTCGGATTTTCGGGTGTCGTCTCCCCTTCCGGACGGTTTAGGCTTCTCGAATGTCTCACGTAGGGCTCTCGCATAGCATTCTCGAGCGAGACGTCTATCTCCAAGTACCTCTCCCATTCCATAAGGAGTGGGAAATTTTCACTTTTGGTGGTAAGATGAAGGCACTGACTTGAATGTATGGATCGCTCCCAAGGATGATGTTATAAGGGGATGGCTTGTCGACGATGATGAATTTTATCATCTTTGTAATTCGACAAGGGTTGTCCCCTAAGGAGGTGGGCAACTCCACTTCTCCCATGGATAACACGCCCTCTCCCGTGAATCCTTTTAATGGTGTAGAGATGGGGCTAAATCGTGCGTTATCTGCCCAGCTGCTTGAATGTATGGAGGTACATGATGTCTGCTGAGCTCCCACCTTCCACTAATATCTTCTTAACCAAAAAGTTGGCCACTGACGCTGTTACTACCAACGCGTCGACGTGATCTTCATCTGGGACTTCAAGGTCCGAGGAGTTCAAGACTATGCTACGATCAGGTCTTCGTATCTGATAGATAGATGCGGATGGAGAAGTATACTCTTGATTCATACGTGCTGATCGAGCGAGGGTGCGTCTCGCATTTTGTGAGTCGCCACCCGCTGGTCATCCGGAGATAAAGGCAATGACTCCCCGGGTGGGTTGATTATCATTGTTATCTTGTTCGCGCCGATGACCCCCATCGTCTCGTCGTTGCGGTTGATCTCGATTGTTATCTCGGCGTGGGAGGTCATCACGACGCTTGTTTCGAGGCTTGTCGATGTATTCGCCTAAGTGGCTCTACTTGATCAGCCTCTCAATCGCCAACTTGAGTTGTGCACATTCCTCGGTAGTATGTCCTTTATCTTTATGGAATCGACAATAGCGATCCGATCTTTCTCGTTTTGCGTTGGGCTGCATTGGGCGTGGAGGCTCTGCTAGACCTCTTTGTTCTATCACATGAAGGATTTCAGTGAGGCGAGTGTTTAGCGGAGTGAATCGATTTAGGAGGAAGATGGTTGGCCTTGAGGTGGGGGTGGTGGTCGTCGATCATCCCGTCTCCTAACACCCTGTCGGTCATCTTCTCTCTTCCTCTTGGGAGGAGCATGGGTAGAAGCTTCCTCTATTCGTACGTATTTCTCAGCTCGGTTCAGCAATTCATCTAGGTTGCATGGAGGCCTTCCGGCAATAGATTCTTTGAACCTACCCGACTTCAAGTTTTGTTGCATGATCCCGGAGAGCATGTCTTGTCCTACGCTTGGGACTTCGTGGACAGCTTCCACAAAACGCTTGATGTAGTTGTGGAGTGTTTCGTTGTCTCTCTGTATGACAGAGAAAAGGTGTGCTGGGGTCTTGGCATATCGTTTTTTATGGCGAATTAGTTGGTAAAGCGTTGTGATAATCGAGAGAAGGTGTCGATCGATCCCGTAGGTAGAGAGTTGAACCAATTCATGGCCCACTTGGAGAGAGTGGTGCGAAACATCTTGCACATTGCTGCATCTATTGGGCCATATAAATCTGCCATGGCGTGGAATTTCTCTATGTGTTCTTGTGGATCGGTGGTTCCTTCAAACTGAGGTAATCGTGAGATTTTCACTCCTTGAGGTAATGCCTCGTTGAGGATGTCCATGGTGAAAGGACTGCGTCTTACTGGTGCAGGCATTCTTCCGCCAATTGGATTGTTCAATTGGGGGAAGGAAATTTGGCGAGACTTTCTACTGTTTACCTCGCCTTCTCCCTCATTAAAGAGAGGGACTCTTTGTGGAGACGCATTACCCCGTGGGGGTGAGCATTGACGTTGCTGTCTGGGTTGTGCCCCCCTATGATTAGTGGATAGCTGCACTAGGGACCGTGGGTCCGAGGTGGATGAGCAAACACTTATTCGAGTCTGGACTGGCGGTGGTGCCATGGGTGGCACCACAGGTGGAGCAGGTGCGGGTATCTTGTTGGGAGCATTTGCTCTCATCGTGGCGATGTATTGGGTCACAGCCTCTGTGGCGGCGCGAGTTGAGGCTTCTGCTATCATGTGTTGGAGCGCATCCTCGGTTATCTGAACTGTTTGTGGAGGAGGGAGTGGCGAATCGGCGAGGGGTGGATCCCGATGGGGATTCACTTGGACATCGCGAGGGGGATTCGGAGCACGGGGAGGAGGTGGCAAGTTAGAGCCTCCGCGGATTGGGAGGTTGTTAGCTGTGTCATTCTCTCTTCGAGCGGATGACTCAGGAGGATCTTGCTGGCAACGTGATCTGGTTTGCATTCCCACAGATGGCGCCAAAATGAAGATGTTAATTGCTTAGATCACCTGGGGTAGTGTAGTAAATGAACTAGGAGAGCAAAGCGGATCAGTAGCTTGACAATTTGATGATCCTGAGGTCCCTGCGAAATGAACACACGTGAACTAAGCCGGGGGTTGATTCGGCGGAAACCCCTCCGACGCTCGAGTCAGATGTACGGATCGTGGAGATGGTAGATAGAATAAGCACTCTAGATTAGTTGTGAATAATAGAACGTACCTAAACAAATGGGTAAACACCTCTATTTATATGTCGTTGATTGGGTTGAGTTTACTTAGTTGGGCCCAAGCCTTATTTTGATGGTGTTTCGTGTATTGGACCCAATTATTAGATAAATTGGGGGCCCATTGGGTCGGCCCAATTAGTTATATCATTAGGCCCCCAACTCTCGAGTCGAGATGGGAGACTTGTCGAAGGGATTCCGGATCGTGTCGAGAGTTAAATGTGACGTGGTTTACTGAATCGTAATTCGTAATTCCGGGTCGTAATTTGTAATTAAACAGCTCCGAAGCCTCTTTTTTTTTTCTTTTTTTTTTTGTATTTATTTGGCAACAAGATATATATTTAAGAGTTTTAAATAATATACCATGGCCAAATAAACAGAATCATGTTGTGGTGGAGAGAATTAATTTCCAATCCTTGTGGGGAATAAATATGGGTAAGTATTTTAACTTTTGAGTCTCCTTTTGTGCTCTTGCTCCTTTATTTTTTGTGGTAGAGTAAATTTTATTTTTTTACTGTTTCTTCGGAGAAAAATATTTATCATGTCGGATCCGGATAAGTCGAAATCTTTGCGAATTAAGATTCGAGATCAGGTTAAAGGGAGCGAGATTCGGTGGGTATGGAACGCGAGAAGGTAGTAGTATCGGGTGCGGAAATCGGATCCACGGTAATTGACAGCTATTTATATATGTGATTCGAAGCCGCAATGCATTGTCTTCTACCAGCCAGTCCCGTGCATCCACGCCGCCACCACAACCAATTGATTTTCACTCAAACTCCAACAGGAAATTGCTATTTGGTCCAGAGAGATACAAGCTAAACAAAAGTATACAGAACCTGTTACCATGAAAAAAGAAAGTGAGGGATGAGATTGAAAGTGATCGTGAACTTAAAAAAGAAGCAAAATAAATTAAAACTTTTCTTCGTAAAGTCTTTATAGATTTACCGTTGTACTATGAATTTGAAAGGTTTGTTGATATGCAATATTATATATTACATGGGGATAAGAATTTTAAACATGTATTATCATATAAATTTATAGTAAATTATTTATTTAGCACATTGTCTCTGAGTTTGGAAAAAAAAAAAATATTTAAACAAAGTTATTATATTTATTGATTATTAATATATCTATAGAGTTTGCACTGTATGCAGTTCATGATTTGTAATAGTCCTTTTACTTGCAATTGGTAGTTCAACAATAATATATGTATCATGATATGGGCCTATTATTCAATATATATAAAATATAGCAGATTAATAAATGTTGCATGATTGATTTGTTTCAAGTATGCAATCAAGTATAGAAGGATGTAAAGTGATACCGAATTAAACTATAAGGGGGAAGTGGAATTTGTCCTTGATTTTTTTCTCAATCACATCATTACATCTTCTAATAGTATTAAGATATTTTGGTAACTTTCCTTTTCAAGAAAAAAATAGATATTTGACTATTTCCATTAGAAGTTTTGAACTATCTATAGTTCAATCACGGGCCATTTTTTTTTTTTTTACAATATTTCAGAATTTTTTTTTGAAAACTAGGGTGATTTTATAATTGATTTCATAAATACAATAAAGCGTCATTTAAAACGACACTCTTTAAGAACCGTTGGATTGTATCTGGATCAATGGCCATCTCTTCAATTATGTCTCCTTAATCTGACGGTCCGAGATTGATCTGGACGATCGGACGGCCCTAAAAGGCGTCATTCAAAACGACGCCCTTTGACCTGCCACACTGGATTACAGCGTCATTCACATGTACGCCTTTTAACAGTCGTTGGATTGTGTTTATATCACCGGCTGGATTTGAGCTGAATTTTTTTAAATTTTACTTAATTCTTTTTATTGTTAAATTGTAATACTTAATTGAATTTTAATTTTAAATTAGTTATATGTTGTATTTTAAATTTGTTTTTCTTCATTTATTTATGCAATTTATTTTATAATTCACTATAAAATAATACAAAGTTAATTAATTATAACCTAACAAAAATTAAGAAATAAAGAACTCTTCTATCAATTATATTACTTTTTTTGTGAAATAAAAAGCTTTTTTGCATAAATTATAAATAAAGAACTATTTTGTCAATTATATTATATATATATATATATATATTTTAAAATTTATATTTGAATAAATAAAAATAAAATGCCTTGATGGAGTAATCCGCATTCATGTCCATATATGTTAAATGGATTTGGAGACAAAAAATATTTCCTAATAATTAGGAATTTTATTTTTATTTAATAAAATATAAACTTAAAAAAAATATATATATATAATTTTGGAAATAGTTCTTTACTTATAATTTATGCAAAAACACTTTTTATTTCACAACACAGTAATATAATTGATAAAAGAGTTCTTTATTTCTTAATTTTTGTTAGGTTATAATCCCTTAACTTTGTATTATCTTTATAGTGAATTATAAAATAAATTGCATAAATAAATGAAGGAAAAAAATTTAAAATACAACATATAATTAATTTAAAATTAAAATTTGATTAAGTATTACAATTTAACAATAAAAAGAATTAAGTAAAATTTAAAAAACTCAGCTCAAATCCAGCCATTGATATAAACACAATCCAACGGCTATTAAAAGGCGTACATGTGAATGACGTTGTAATCCAGTGCGGCAGGTCAAAGGGCGTCGTTTTGAATGACGCCTTTTAAGGGCCGTCCGATCGTCCAGATCAATCTCGGACCGTCAGATTAAGGAGACAGAATTGAAGAGATGGCCATTGATCCAGACACAATCCAACGGTTCTTAAAGAGCGTCGTTTTAAATGACGCTTTATTGTATTTATGAAATCAATTATAAAATCACCCCAATTTTAAAAAAAAAATCCCGAAATATTGTTAAAAAAAAATGGCCCGTTCAATCACATCAATACGTCTTCTAATAGTTTTGAAATAATCTTAATTATAATCATAATCATAATCATAATAATAATAGCAATCATAATTTTAATCCTAATAGAAATCAAAATATGCTAATGCAAACGTTAATCTTTATACTAATTCTAATATGCTAATGCTAATACTTGCTAATCATAAGTATAACCACAATGTTTATCCTAATACTAATATTAATAGTAATATTAATTCTAATATGCTAATGCTAATGCTAATCATAACGGTAACGATAATACTAATATTCATACTAATATTGATCTTAATATGCTAATTAATGCTAATGTTAATCATAATTCTAATGTTAATCCTAATGCTAAAGTTAATACTAATGCTAATCCTAATATATTAATGCTAATACTAATGCTAATGCTAATGCTAATGTTAATACTTAATACTAATGCTAATGTTAATCATAATCCTAATATGTTAATGCTAATATTAATAATAATGCTAATCATATTCCTGATCATAATCATAATCATAATCATAATCATAATCCCAATGCTAATGTTGTTTTTAATTATAGTTATAATCCTAATCTTAATGTTAATGGTAATGCTAAGCCTATATGCTAATGATAATCCTTATCTTAATATGTTAATGATAATGCTAATTATAATCATAATGAAATTCCAATCTTAATCATAATACTAATGCTAATGACAATTTATAATATGATAAGGCTAATGCTAATTATAGTCATAATCTTAATATAAATCATTATGCTTAGTTAATCCTAATACTAATTATAATCATAATTCTAATCGTAATCATCACAACTATTACTAATAATAATACACTTATAAAATCATACCGATAATTGTAATGCTAATATGCTGTTGCTAATCATAATCTGCCAAAGCTAATGTTAATGTTAATCGTAATATGCCAATACTAATATGTTAATGCTAATACTAATAGGCTAATGTTAATGCTAATGCTAATGATAATCCTAATACTAATGCTATTGCTAATCATAATCTACTAATACTAATATATATGCCAGTGCTAATGCTAATGCTAATCATTTTCTTAATATGCTAATGTTAGCTCGTGGAAAAGCTAATACTAATATTAATCATAATCGGAATATGTTGGTGCTAATGCTAATGCTAATGCTAATTTTAATACTAATTCTAATTATAATACTAATCATAATTCTAATGCTAATTTGATGATAATGTTAATGCTAATTATAATCATAATATGCTAATTTTAGTGCTAATGTTAATCCTAATCATAAGTTAAATCCTAATGGTAATGTTAATTCTAATTCTAATCATAATTCCAATCATAATGTTAATCCTAATTCTATTACTATTGTGTATGCTAATGCGAATCATAATTCTTCTACGCAATGTTAATTGCTAATGATAATTATAATATGGTAATGTTAATTCTAATGCTAATCCAAATCCTATTGATAATATTAATCGTAACCTTTAGCAAAATCCTATTACTAATCATAATCATAATCATAATCCTAATCATAACACTATCCCTAATACTATTACTAATAATAATACGCTAATGATAATGCTAATACTAATATGCTAATGCTAATGCTAACGCTAATCATATTTCGAATACTAATGTTAGTGATGATGCTGATGCTATTCATAATCTGTTGATGTTAATACTAATTTACTAATATTAATATTAACGCTAATTCTAACGCTAATGTTAAATTCTAATCTTAATCCAAATTCTAATTCTACTACTAATCATAATCCTTAGATTAATCTTACTACAAATCATAATTCTAATCCGAGCCCTAATCCTAATCATAACACTATTACTAATACTAATACTAATACGCTAATGATAATACTAATGGAAATGTTAATATTAATATGCTAATGCTAATACTAATATGCTAATGTTAATTTGAATCATAATCCTAGTACTAATGCTAATGCTAATACAAATATGCTAATGTTAATGTGAATCATAATCCTAGTACTAATGCTAAGGCTAATGTTAATCATGATGTGCTAACGCTAAACCTAATGCAATCCTAATATGCTAATACTAATATTAGGGCTAATGCTAATTATAATCCTAATATAATAATGGTAGTAATGATAATGCTCATATATAGTAATGGTAGTGTTAATCATAATCCTAATATGTTGATGCTAATGCTAATGCTAATCCTAATCCTAATTCTAATTATAATTATAATCCTATTCATAATGTTAATATTAATTCTAATCCTAACCAATATAACCTAATCCTAATGATAATGGTATTGCTAATCCTAATATGCTAATGCTAGTGCTAATGCTAATCCTAATTCGAATATACTAATGCTAATGCTTATGTTAATTTGAATAATAATCTTAATCTTAATCCTAATATTAATGCTAATTCTAATTCTAATGAGAATCCTAAGGCTAGTCCTAATCATACTACTATTGTTAATACTAATATTGATCATAATTCTAATACGCTAATACTAATGGTAATTATAATATGCTAATGCTAACTCTAAATCCAATGATAATACTAATCATAATCCTCTAGCCTAATCGTAATACTAAATCATATTCACAATCATAATCCTAATAATAATAATTCTAATCATTTTCTTAATATTAATTAAATCCTATCATAATTATAATTCTAATCATAATACTAATACTAATACTAATACTTTTATTGATATTAATATTAATTACTTTTATATACAATAAATAAATGGACACAAATAAAATTTACGACAAAGTAAAATGTTTCAATTGGGTTGTGCTACTACCTTTACATACAGGTAGAACATATAAAACAAATAGGAATAAAAAAAACATAAAAAATGGTCAGTAAAAAAATAAATTAAAATATATGAATACATAATAAAAGAAAAAGAGAAAAGAAAAGAAAAGAAAAGAAAATCGCAATACTGATATTATTATAAAGTGTGAGGACGTAAATGGCTAGGGTGAAGAAAAATATTACAAAATATTCATTACTTCAAAGAATTCATATGTATAAATTTCAATATATTGATTTATAGATGATATAATAGTCAATACCTCCAAAACATAAACACAAATATTTTTTTTATAATAAAAATAAATAAATACGCATCTCATCCTTGCACATACTAATGGGATAAAAGATATCTATAAAGATTCAAAATCACGAATTTACCGGGCACATAATTTAATGGGATGACGAATGGATGTCATTAAAAAAACGTTAAAAATATTTAGAAAAGTAAACAGTGAAATCAAATGAACAACGAAAAAAACAATGAAACAATGAATAGACAAAATTAAAAATAAATAAATAATAAAGACCATAATAGTAAGAATAACACGAGAACATATATAGTAAATATTTAAAAAAATATAATAAAAAAATGGAAGTTTGAATACATTAGAAAAATAAAGACGTGAATGAAAAAAATAAAAGAATTGTAATGAAACAATGAATGAGAATAAAATTAAAGACATGAAAATGAAAAACAAAATAATATTAACGAAAAAAACAAAGACCCAATGAAAAAAAAATATTAACAAAACAAATTTAAAAAAACCGTTGTTTTACTTTATACACTTATTTATTTTATAAAGCGTAACAACGAATATTAACGAAACAAAAAAAAATCATTGAAGAACATAATACATTGAAATACAATTTGTGAAATATTATGTAGAATAACAAAAATTGAAAATGAAAAAGAAAGGAGGAAGAATAAAAGAAACAAAGCAAAACGTTTCCCTAAGTTATACCTAGGATTATGATAAATGAATGAAAACAATGCGGTATTTATAGGGGGTTAGTTTTTCTAGTGTAAAGAATTTTTTTTAGGTTTTGCTAAAATAGTAAATTATATTATTGATTAATGATTTGATGCATTGATTGTATAATAATCCCTAAAATAAGAATGTTACCATAATATATTTATAATCAATATTAATTGTGGATTTTTTTTTATAAATATGAACGGATTGTATGGAACTAAAATTTCATGTGAAAAAATGCATTATAAAATTGAAGAATAGAAAGGTAAATTGTAATTAAAATAATGTCACTAATTGATTACCATAAATATTTTATCACAATCCGGTATATGATATAAGATAAATTAATAAACATTGGAAAAAGATTTGTTTCTATTTATTTCTCTCAATTAAATAAAAAAATAATCAAAGAAAGAATTCAAAAAATGAATAAATGAAAAATGTAGGATCAAAATTGAAGGTTTAAAAATAATTGTGTATTCTCCCTTTATAAATTATATAGATTTGGGAAATCCGATTCCAATCTGAAAATTACTTCAAAAGTTCGGACTTTTCTTATCCACAAATACATATTGTATTTAACAATATGGATGAAGACACCATTGGATTACAAAAAGCATGTTCAACCACACAACTATTAATAGTAATTGGATTAGTGGTGCAAACATATCTCATGGCTTTCAAGACACCATTATAAATTCATTCCAGATCATGTCTCTTAATGACATCATAAGTTCTACTGAACAAATAAAACACAACATCATCAACTATATTCATAAATATGGAAATAAAACTCATTTTTTCCGCAGTTCTGTTGGTATTTTTACCATTCTTGGCGTATCACGCCGAATCTGTCACAATATTCGATATCTCAAAATACGGTGCAAAACCTGGCGGTGATGACATAAGCCCGGTACGTACACACAAATAACATCAATATATATATTATTTTTAGATATGTATATATATAGAATGTATTATATATGTACGTACGTATATATGCATGTATATGACATTTATTATCGTACAATAGGTTCTAGCTAAGGTATGGAAGGAAGCATGTGAAGCAACAAATGCAAGCAAAGTATTGATTCCAAAAGGGACATGGTACCTTAGCCAAATTAGATTGGTCGGCCCGAATAAGGCTCCATTGGAGCTTGAAGTACAAGGTACCGTTGAAGCCAATCCCGATTACACTAAATTGCCCCAAAAAGATGGCCAATGGATTACTATCAATTATCTCGATGGCTTCACCATCTCTGGTGGCGGTGTATTTGACGGAAAGGGCGAACAAGCATGGAAGGCAAACGATTGCCACAAGAATCCAAATTGCCCCAAACTCCCTATCGTATGTCTATCGATCTTTACATACATTACATCATCGATATATCTCAATCCATATGATATTTCACTTTTTTAAGTATATTACTAATACAAATTATTGCATGCATGTATGTAATTATTATTTATCAGAACCTTAGCCTGAATTTCATCAAGAACGCCATAATCAAAGATGTGACCACAAAAGACAGCAAGAATTTCCACTGCAACTGCATATCGAGCCAAAACGTGACTTTCCAACGGTTCACAATCAGCGCACCGGGCGAGAGCATCAACACAGACGGGATCCACATTGCCAGAGTATCGAATGTCAAAGTACTCGACTCTGATATAGGAACAGGAGACGACTGCATTTCTATTGGAGATGAGACCACTGATCTCCACATCGAGAATGTCAAATGTGGTCCGGGCCATGGCATCAGTGTTGGAAGCATGGGTAAGAATCCGGCAGAGAAGGACGTCACAGGAATTACAGTAAAGAAGTGCACATTCACCGGAACAAGCAACGGCGTGAGGGTAAAGACATGGCCCAATGCACCGGCAACCCTAAAAATATCGAATCTGCATTTCGAAGACTTGACAATGAACAATGTCAGCTATCCTGTAGTCATTGATCAACAATACTGCCCATGGAATCTCTGCACCAAAGACGTAAGTGTGTGTGTGTGTGTGTATATATATCCATTATATATCTCTAATTTCTAGTTATATGATTAATAATCTTGTATATATATGGATAATGTAATTTGCATGCATGGAATAAATATATATTGCAGAAACCATCGTTGATCCAAATCAGCGGATTGACGGTGAAGAATGTGAGGGGGACAGCGAACACGAAGGAGGCGTTGTTATTTTCTTGCAGTTCAAGCAAGCCATGCCAGAATGTTCAGATTAGTGATATTGATCTTAAATATGTTAACTCAATTCCCGCCAATTTCACCACTGTCTGCGAGAACGTGAAGCCCACTGTTTCCGGAAAGCAGAACCCGCCAATTTGCCCAACCCCTGTTCAGGCTTCTTAAGTCCTTCGTGTACATGCACAATTTTGGAGAGTCTTGTATTTTTCTTCTAGGATATATTTGGAATAAGTTAGATGGATGATGATGATCTATTACTTATTTTAACGTTAGGATTTTCAGTATGTGAGATATATATGTTAGGCAGTACCATGCTCGATCATTGAGTAACTCATTTTTGTATCGTGGCATTATGGAATAAAATTAGATATTTTTTAATTTCTACTCAGCTCCTTATCAATTAGCTACTGATAGTATCTCCTTATTAGTATTGATTACTGTAGGAAATACTATACTGAAGAGTATAAGTGCAGAAATGGAAGAACAGAGTATTGAGGAAGAGAAAAATAATATGAATAATATCAGTTTAGTCTTCCAACTGTTTCACACCAGAGATTCCACACAAAAAATTACACCATACACCACCAGAGTACCAACTGAGAGAATAAGAGAGAAGAATAATTTCTTACGTTTCATTATTGCAGACTAGATATATATAATTAACATAGTGCAATCTATTCAAAACATATTCTAACTAATGATAATCCTAATGATACACCAAAGAGATTACAAAAGATTACGTAAGATTAAAATCAATTAAAATAATAATATTGATCTAGTTTCCTAAATATCTCTAGCACCCCCTCGCAAGATGGAGCTCCGCGAGGAGACGCCAATCTTGGTTTTTAAGAGAAGAAAGCGTGCCCTATCATCCCCCCGCAAGATGGAGCTCCGTGAGGAGACGCCAATCTTGGTTTTTAAGAGAAGAAAGCGTGCCCTGGGGAGTGGTTTGGTAAGTGCATCGGCCAATTGATCATTAGAGGAGACATGAGTAACACGTAAAGCCCCATTTTGAACTTGCTTTCGGATAAAATAATAGTCCAAATCCACATGTTTCATTATAAATGAAAAACAAGATTAGAGCACAAATGTGTGGAACCGACATTGTCACAATAAATAGCAGGTGGTCGAGATGGTTGGACACCGAGTTCACGAAGTAAAGAAGTAAGCCAACTCAATTTCGCGGCGGTAGAGGCAACTGAGCGATATTCTGCTTCGGTAGATGAGCGTGTAACAGTTCTTTGCTTCTTGGAACTCCAAGAGATAGGATTTCGACCTAGATAAACAATATAGGCACTAGTCGAAGTGAAATCGTCTTTGTTGCCAGCCCAATCTGAATCAGAGAATGCATGAAGAGACAATGAGAACTGCGATGAACGGTAATGCCATGATCCACCGTACAACATAAATATCGTAGTAGGCGCTTAACTGCATTCCAGTGGTCACTAGTTGGGCGATGCATAAATTGAGAAAGCTTATTTACCACAAAGGCAATATCCGGACGAGTAAGTAACAAGTATTGGAGACTACCAACAATAGTTCGATATTCTGAAGGATCGGAGAGTGCAACACCTGAATGCAGGGAAAGTGGTGGAGTGGTGGCGAGGGGAGTGAGTACTGGTTTCGCCTCGGTCGTTTTAGTTTTCGCAAGAATGTCTAAAGTGTACATGCGTTGAGACAGAAGTAACCCATTCGGATGGGAGATGACTTCAACACCAAGAAAATATGTTAATGCACCAAGATCCTTAATAGAAAATCGAGCAGCTAAGAGGGAGATAAATTTGTTCACTACTGCGGGATTGTCTCCAGTAACGATTATGTCGTCAACATAAACCAATAGATATAACCGTACATTGCATGTGGTAAAAATAAATAGAGACGTATCGGCGTGAGAGTTGATAAATCCAGAGCTAACAAGGAATTGGCGCAGTTCATGATACCAAGCACGAGGTGCTTGCTTGAGGCCATAGATCGCTTTGCACAACTTACAGACGTGGTGAGGATTATCTCCATCAATAAAACCCTGTGGTTGTGCCATGTAAACAATTTCGGTGATAGTGCCTTACATGAATGCATTATTCACATCCAAATGCCGAAGCGACCACCCTCGGCTGACAGCAAGACACAAGATAATGCTAACAGTGGTTGGTTTGACAACATGAATGAAGGTATCGTAATAGTCCACACCAGGGCGCTGATGAAATCCTTTAGCAATTAGTCTGGCTTTGTACCTATCAACATAACCATCAGGCAATCGCTTGATTTGAAATATCCACTTACACCCAACCAAATTTTGAGTTGGATCAGAGGGAACGAGTTCCCAATTGCCATTTCGAACAAGGGCATCATACTCTTCTGACACAGCCTGTCTCGATTTATGATTTTTGATGGCTTGAGAAACAGAGGTTGGTTCAATATCAGAGTTGTTTAATTGGACAGTTAGGTTAAGTTTTTGAGCAGGTTTATGAATGTTGTTTTTGGATCTGGTAATAATGACTCGAGGTGTAGTGATTGGGTCAGAATGTAGAGGTTCATTTGGCTCTGTGGAGGAGATATTTGGGTTCGATTGTTGTGGTGGAGGAACGGGTTCTATTGGGGAGGGTGAGTCGGGGTCGAGGGGAACAGTGGTGGTGTTTGGTACAGCTGGTGGTGCGTTGATCGATGTCACAGAGGCAGCAGAGGCCGAGTCCGAGGATGATGCGCCAATGACCGGTAGAGAGATAAATGATGGAAGCCACTGAAGAGAATTCTCATATGTGGGACGTGGAAGTTGAGACTGAATTGACGAAAAAGGAAATAGCGACTCAACAAACTTGACATGACGAGACGTGTGGATTTTGTTAGTGGATGGGTCAAGACATAAGTAAGCACTTTGTGTTAAAGAATACCCAAGGAAGACACACGGGGCAGACCTAGGTGCGATTTTATGCGGAGAGTAAGGACGAAGCCATGGGTAACACAAACACCCGAATACCCTAAGTTTAGAATAGTTAGGTGGAGATTGAAGTAGAACATCATAGGGGGACCAGAGATGAAGGGTATGAGTGGGTAACCGGTTAATCAAATAAACAGCAGTAGCAAATGCAGTGGACCAATATGTAAGTGGCATAGACGCATGAGAGAGTAGAGAGAGACCCGTTTCGGCAATATGACGATGACGGCGTTCAGCATACCCATTGTGTTCAGGGGTATGAGGAGGGGGATGTGAGATGTGAAATGCCATGTGTGGGCCAAATAAGTGA
>NW_012192934.1:105868-128433 GCF_000504015.1 Erythranthe guttata
CCCCCCCCCCCCCCCCCCGTTATCAGAGTAAAGGGTAATGATTTTTCGATTAAAGATTTTTTCCACAATGGCCTTGAACCGGGTAAACACAACCAAAACATCTGATTTTCGCTTGAGTGGATAAAACCAAATGTATTTTGTAAAATGATCGACAAAAATAATATAATATTTGAAACCATCAAAGGAGTGTACTAGTGATGTCCAAACATCAGAGAAAATAATTTGTAAGGGAGAGTTTGAGACAAGTGAAGAACTAGAAAATGGAAGTTTGTGACTTTTATTGCATTGGCAGGCATCACAATTAAATGACAAAGGTAAATGACCCGACAATTCTAACTTAGACTTCGCTATAATATGCTTAAGAATTGAAATAGATGGATGACCTAGTCTATGGTGCCAATCGGACGAAGTGGTCTTAAAACTTGAAAATGCTACTAGTGGAGAAGAGGAACTTGAAGGAACCAGCCATTCATACACACCATCCTTAGAGCGGCCCTGTAGAAGTATTTTCCTTGTGCGAAGATCCTTCACATAAAAGAATAAGGTAAAAGTTCAATGGAAGAATTATTGTTACGGTAGAATTGAGAAATTGAAATTAAATTATTTTTCATATTCGGCACACATAGGACATTATGTAGTGAAAATTTGGAAGTAGGTGTAGAGAAAGATATAGAACCAGTATGTGTAATAGGGAGACCCGTGCCATCTCCAATCATAATGTCGTCAGAGCCAACATAAGGAGTATGAAGAGAGAGATTGCCCAGATCTGTGGTGACATGATGTGATGCGCCGCTATCAAGAAGCCAATCGGGAGGAGTACCAGTAGATTGGTTGGTTGCGACGTGTGCACGAGGTTGCCATGGTTGAGTTGGTGCTCGATTTGACCATTGAGTTTGCGGACACGATGTTGAATAGGATGGAGAGACAGTGACCAACCGGAATAAAGGGCAATGTTGGACTGTGTGACCTTGTGCACGACAACCTTGGCATTTGCCAAGACAAGGACGAGTGGGAGGCCTATGTGCTGGAGATGCAGGTGCATGTTAATAGCCGGATGAAGTGGACTGCCACGATGATCTCTTGAAGTTGGAACGAGAGACTCCATTGTTGTTGTTGTGGTGAGCAACATTTGCAGTAGCGGGTAGTGGTGATGTGGATGGTTGATGAATCCGCAAGGACAATTCCTTAGTGATCAATTTTTCGTGAAGTTCGTCAAACGTGATTGGTGTTTCACGACCTTCAATAATGTCAACAATAGGCTTATATTCATCATCAAGTCCGTCAAGAATTTTCTCAATGAGATCTTCATGATCCATGGGTTTGCCGAGAGCAGTCAATTCATCAGCCCTATTTTTGATGAATTGCATGTAAGTAGTAATTGTTTCAGAGCCTTTTACAGTAATTTTGATTTGGTCTTTGATCTGTTTAATATGACCACGAGAGGGGCGAGCATAAGTGTGTCCAAATGTGGTCCAAGCTTCATATGTAGTTTGCGCTTGTTGAATAAGTGGAACGAGAGGTGGAGTAAGAGAGCCAACCAAGGCCCCAAAAATCAATTTATTTTGGCGAATCCATGTTGAGAAGTCGGGATTCGGTATAGTCAGATTATCTTTCTGAATCGTTGATGATGGACATAGATGTGAGCCATCAATAAATTTTTATAGGTCGTAACCTATGAGTGTTGGAATAATTATAACAATCAGCGTTAATAATTAAATAAGAATTACACTTACTTGGAAGTAGAAATTAACCGGAAATATGAAGAACGAAAAATCGACTGAGGCTTGCAAAAGCATTGTCCTTAAGACAATATTTTCGGGCTGTCTACGGTGCAACAGTCACTCCCGATAGTCTCCCAAGATACAACAGTCGGATACTTCGATATTTGCACAAATTCGAAGCCCACGGCGAACTAGAAACGTAGGAACGAAATTTTGACAGAAGAGTTTTAGGAAGAAATTCACAAACGTCTTATTATCTCTTGTGCAAAACTGATCAGGTTTTGTCTTATTTATAGAAATTTAAGAGTCCTTTTGTGAAGGGATATGTTGTTTCGAAAAGAGTTATTTCATAAATAGATGTGTTGTTTGGAAAAAAACCCATTCATTCCAAACATGCACCTATTTGAAATACCCTAATTATTTTATTCAATTAAAAATTCCAACAATCCCCCACATGAATAAAATTATTCTTCCAACCTCATCTCATGAGACCATATTGTCAAAAAATTCTTTTAGGAATAGTACGGCATCGCGATAGGTGAAATATTTCATCTTGAACCTTCCCTAGTTAAAGTTTATCGGATTTACTTAGCCAATCAGTGAATTATTTCATCTTGAACTGTCGGCTGTTTGTGTAAACCAAGACAATAAACTTAACACCGTACTAAACACGTGTGTTTCAAGTTCTCGGTTGTGTTCATTTCGGCCCTGAACATTCTCGGGTTCTGCGAGTGCTTTAGAGAATTTAAGCCTTTATAAGAATTCTCAACGAGCCGACCCAGCTCACACTAACATAGGTGACCGCATCTATAAAGAGTATCCTACTATACCCCACTTGTACTTGACAAGATATCGACGTCATTAAAAGCAATAGCTTAACCTTTTTAAACGTCGTAGGTTGCACTTATTGCATCATAGGAATAAGATGGAGTTAAAACTCCTAAGTGCTACGATTGTTTAAGTTACACAGAACTGGGTGTCCTATTGAACTTGGTCCGTGGGATCTCCAGTCGCCAAGTTAGGTTTCCGTATAAGGTAACTTAGTTATTTAGGCTTTAGACATATTCCCCTCGATGCACATTTAACTCTCTCACTAGATAAACCTTTAGTAAATGGATCCGCTAGGTTATCTTTGGATTTCACAAAATCAATGAAATATATTCCATTAGAGAGTAAATGCCTCATAAAATTATGTCTATGACAAATATGTCTAGACTTACATTTTAAATTTATGAGCTCCATGCATGCATTGTTGATTGATTATCTTTAAATCGAAAATTCAATTGCATAAGTATATCCCTCAAAGACATATATTAACATATTTAACTTATAGTTAAGCACCTTCACATTTTGATGTATTTGTAGTCAACTTTGTCATTCCATAAACTCCTTATGATAGATATCATTTTTCATTTTTCTCGTGTGGAATTAATTACACTTAATATGTGATTACACATATAAAAATCCCCCCCACAAGTTCTCCGGTAAACTTAAATCGAAAGCATACGAAGCATTCTCATTAATAGCTTCATTTTTGCCAATAACAACCACATTAACCTTAACTAGGTCATTACACAAGCAGTCTTATGAGTGCCTGCTCTTTGAATTGAAGATCACACAATAAAGCAACGCCATAATTTGCCACTATGCAAAATAAATATTCTTGAACTTGATTTTTTGCTTTATCATCACCCTTTAAAGGTGTTACCTTTGAAATCATCTATATTAGATGTTCACTCAAATATTTTTAACAAATGAATCATAAATGTTTAAACCGCAATTATTTAAACAAATGGTTAATTTATGAAATTCTTTACTCAACATATCAATAAAGTGAAACTATTTTCACAAAATAGTAACTACACATTTAACAAAACTTTTGTACAAAACACACTAGATCCACGCGGACTTTATAAAACCAAAAAACATGGTGAATATAGAAAAATCAGATTTACGTAAATCTTATATAAATTCAATAACTTCACTCATATGTATTGAAAATTATAATTAGGTTTTCCGCATACGTTACCAACTGTAAATAGCCAAATTATGTGTACAATGTTCACAAAGAGACACATAGTTTGGTAAATAGACATTTATGTAAAACTAGTGTCGGTTGTTTTCCTCAAACTCAAACTGATTTATTTATTTATTTATTTTTATTTAAAAAAAAATCCATAACAAAAAGACACAACAATAACTTAAACAAAATAATTAATGATTATCTTATTTCAACAAATACTTAATGTCACAAGCATGTGGCCACTTGCCAGATGTCTTATAAACATAATTGAGCGTTAGCAACTAGATTCTATATGAAGGTCTCCACCCAAGTGAAATTATTATTCAACCTAGCTAATAATTTACCGTAATTTCTCACAAGGCATAGCATAATTTACTTGAACATGGATTTTTCTACGCAAAAGGAAAAACCAAATTCTGTGCAGACTTCCAATATAAAACATGATATACGCAGAAAGTTTAAAACTAGAAACAAAATATTGTCTTAAGATTGTTGGAATAATTATAACAATCAACGTAAATAATTAAATAAGAATTACACTTATTTGGAAGTAGAAATTAACCGGAAATATGAAGAACGAAAAATCGACTGAGGCTTGCAAAAGCATTGTCCTTAAGACAATATTTCCGGGCTGTCTACGGTGCAACAGTCACTCCCGATAGTCTCCCAAGATACAACAGTCGGATACTTCGATATTTGCACAAATTCGAAGCCCACGGCGAACTAGAAACGTAGGAACGAAATTTTGACAGAAGAGTTTTAGGAAGAAATTCACAAACGTCTTATTATCTCTTGTGCAAAACTGATCAGGTTTTGTCTTATTTATAGAAATTTAAGAGTCCTTTTGTGAAGGGATATGTTGTTTCGAAAAGAGTTATTTCATAAATAGATGTGTTGTTTGGAAAGAAACCCATTCATTCCAAACATGCACCTATTTGAAATACCCTAATTATTTTATTCAATTAAAAATTCCAACAATGAGAAGGGCCTCAAGTTGCAATTTCCATGAAAGATAGTTGGTGGAGGTTAATTTGATGATATTAGAGGCTGAGATGTTGATAATGGTGAACGGTTTGGTGGGTTCTTGGGTATTTGGGAGAAGAACAGGCGCATTATCATTGGCCATGAGAGAGGAAAATAAAATAAAAGAGATCAGGCGTGGTGGTGAAGAGAGGGGAATATGTTAGGATCTTTGCTGTGATACCATGAGAGAAGAAGAGAGAAGAATAATTTCTTACGCTTCATTATTGCAAACTAGATATATATAATTTACATAGTGCAATCTATTATAAATATATTCTAACTAATAATAATCCTAAATACACCAAAAAGATTACAAAAGATTACGTAAGATTACAATGAATTAAAATAATAATATTGATCTAGTTTCCTAAATATGTCTAACACCAACTAGAAGAACTGATCTTCTCTCACTCCTCTCAAACCCTAATTTCACCTAAATCCACGAATGAAAGAACAAATCAAGCACTCAAGCTTACACACTCACCAAAATCCCTTTTCAGAGCTCACAACAGAGAAACGGAAGTATTTAGGTCAAGTATAGGTTTTGGATCTGATTTTTAATTATCCTCTTCCAGCCTCCATGCCCATATATATATAGAGGCATAAGTCTAATATAGCCAGTGAAGGCTGTATTGGAGAATCAAAGTCAGCCATGTATCATGGATTTTGACTCCAGTCATGACAAAGTCAAGGCAGTACAAGGGAGGAAGAAGACAGAAGCAAGAACGGCAAAGAAAAAGAGAGATTAGGATTTTCAGGAAAGAGAGAAGTGAGGAGAGAGAGAAGAGAAAGGTATTTATGTGAAGCAATGAACGATCAGGATTAACCACTAAAATCCAATGGATAGATCAAATATATATCAGATCTGGGCTCACTTACCCCTTCTTGGGCCTCTCATGGTGGTGTATGGATAATGTAGTAATTGAGCTTCTCGCCCATCACATATTTGGGCCAAAAATCCAACACATACACTCCGAATTCGAATTTGGGAGCCAGCACCACCATGAAGAAGAAAACGAAATAAACAAAGGAGAAGGCTACACAAATTCTGCACTCGAAACCCTTGTCGAAAAAAAAATGTTTTCAAGATGGAATTAGCAGAAATGGTGGTTTGGCTCAACATTTTTTTTTTTTTTGAATTTTCAGGATTGAATTAGAGATATGGGGAGGGGCAGATTGAATTTGATTCTGCAGTTATGGTGGTGGTGCGGCGAGAGATCAGGATGGTGGTGGTGTCTGATTTGTGAGAAGATGATGAGCATTTTTTTTCTTTTTTCTTGTTTCTTTTTTTTCTAAAAAATGTGTCATTTGGAAAAATTTCCCCTTCATTTTCACGTGTGTATCGCACATGTGTACACTCACGGCACTTTTTGGCCGAAATGGACTTTTAAGTCGATGTTGCAACAAATTAGTAAGTACATGCATGGCCGTGCAATTTTGTTTTTGTTTGGGAGGCGAAATGTAGTTACCCCTTATTATTAATTGCACTATATATCATAATCGGTGCAATATATTGCCCACCTTTGTGAACATGAACCCTCGATCTCACAATATAGGGAAATTTTGAATGGTTTTCAATTAATTCTTTTCACACCTATATCAAATTTGAATCGTCCACCTTGCATTAATGCTGAACTTGGTTCTAATAACGATAAATTCAGTATTAAGAGCCGAATGCTGAATCCATATTTGAATTTGTAAGAGTGGTATTTGAATCACAGGTAAGTACGTTTGATAATTGAATGTTAATAATGTTTGAATAGTATTATTTTTCTATATAATATTAAGAATTGTTGATTACGACACTACTTTGCAGCCGGGCCCACTTAGTTTCCCCATTCCGTCGATTGCTGCTGAATTCACCACCGACAACCAGATGATTATTTACGCCACCGTTCAACTTCCGGCGGGGAGAACCAGTTTAATTTACTCATGTTTGGTAGAACGGCGTCGTATCTGGTAACACCCCTCAGCGCCACCGTACAACTGGGGACAATATGAGATCTTCCGCCACTATAGATTTCGCCACCTCAAACACCATGTGCAGCCGGTACCGGAGGATCAAGGCATCGTAATAGAAACGTGAGATATTTCTTTCTTTACTCAATTTCTTTTATTTCATTTAGTACCCCTCTTTTATGTTCAATTATTAATAAAGTGCCCCGCCTATTTTTAATATTATCAAAAAACAACGTGTAATCTATTAGAAACGTGAGATATTTCTTTTATAATTTTATTTCATTCAGAACCCCTGTTTTATATTCAATTATTTAAGTAGTCCCCCGCTTATTTTTAATATTATCACAAAACGTGTAATGCATTAGAAACGTGAGATATTTCTTTTAGTACCCCTATTTTATGTTCAATTATTAAAAAAGTCCCCCGCGTATTTTTCATATTATCAAAAACCAACGTATAATGTATTAGAAACGTGAGATTTTTCTTTTATTTCATTTAATACCCCAGTTTTATGTTCAATTATTAAAAAAGCCCCCCGCCTATTTTTAATATTATAAAAACCAAGGTGTAATGTATTAGAAACTTGAGATTTTTCTTTTATTTTATGTAGTACCCCTGTTTTATGTTCAATTATTAAAAAAAACCCCAGCCTATTTTTAATATTATAAAAAGACAACACTGAGATATTTCTTTTATTTCATTTAGTACCTCTGTTTTATATTCAATTATTAAAAAACGCCCCCGCATATTTCTAATGTTATCAAAAAACAACGAGTAATGTATAAGAAACGTGATATTTCTTTTATTCCATTAGTACTTCCTTTTTATATTCAATTATTAAAAAAGTCCCCCGCATATTTTTAATATTATTGAAAAACAACGTGTAATGCATTTGTTTTACCAAACAACTCCCTAAATGGTGAGGTTTCAGTAAATTTCCAGGTCGGATCGGAATCAAAACTTTTAGAAAAAAACCAATTTCAATCCGTTAAAAAAACTTGAAGAAACCTGAAATCAAATTGAATTGTTTTGGATCAGAATCAACGAAAATTGGAAATTACGTTCCAGTTTCCACCACTAGTTTTGAGTGGTTTGCTCAAAATTGCATTACAAGAGTTTTTTCCCTCGTAGTAATACCACGAGAAGTATATATTGACATGTGTTATTCTATCTCCATATTTGAATTTGTCTTAAGCCACAAAAAAAGGGGAAATATAGATGAATACACCATTGGGTTACAAAAAGCATGTTCAACCACAAAACTATAAACAGTCAATATTAATGGATTAGTGGTACAAACACATCTCATTGCTTTGAAGAAACCATTATATATTCATTGCAAATCATTTCTACTAAGAACATCATAAGTTCTATTGAACAAATAAAACACACAAACATCATCAACTATATTCATAAATATGGAAATAAAACTCTTTTTTTCCGCAGTTCTATTGGTATTTTTACCATTCTTGGCGTATCACGCCGAATCTGTCACAGTCTTCGATATCTCAAAATACGGTGCAAAACCCGGCGGTGAAGACATCAGCCCGGTACGAACACACAAATAACATCAATATATATTATTTTTAGATGTATATAGAATGCATTATATACACGAGTCCTAATAATTATATATCAATCATTTGAATTATATGTACGTATGTATGCATGTATGACATTTGTTATCGTACAAAAGGTTCTAGCTAAGGTATGGAAGGAAGCATGTGAAGCGACAAACGCAAGCAAAGTATTGATTCCAAAAGGGACATGGTATCTTAGCCAAATTAGATTGGTCGGCCCGAATAAGGCTCCATTGGAGCTTGAAGTACAAGGCACCGTTGAAGCCAATCCCGATTACACTAAATTGCCCCAAAAAGATGGTCAATGGATTACTATCAATTATCTCGATGGCTTCACCATCTCCGGTGGCGGTGTCTTTGACGGAAAGGGCGAACAAGCATGGAAGGCAAACGATTGCCACAAGAATCCAAATTGCCCCAAACTCCCCATCGTACGTCTATCGATCCGATCTTTACATACATTACATCATCGCTATATCTCAATCCACTTGATATTTCACTTTTTTAAGTATATTACTAATACAAATTATTGCATGCATGTATGTAATTATTATTTATCAGAACCTTAGCTTGAATTTCATCAAGAACGCCATAATCAAAGACGTGACCACAAAAGACAGCAAGAATTTCCACTGCAATTGCATATCGAGCCAAAACGTGACTTTCCAACGCTTCACAATCAGCGCACCGGGCGAGAGCATCAACACTGACGGGATCCACATCGCCAGAGTATCGAATGTCAAAGTACTCGATTCCAATATAGGAACGGGAGACGATTGCATTTCTATTGGAGATGAGACCACTGATCTCCACATCGAGAATGTCAAATGTGGGCCCGGACACGGCATCAGCGTTGGAAGCATGGGTAAGAATCCGGCAGAGAAGGACGTCACAGGAATTACAGTAAAGAAGTGCACATTCACCGGAACAAGCAACGGCGTGAGGGTAAAGACATGGCCCAATGCACCGGCAACCCTAAAAATATCGAATCTGCATTTCGAAGACTTGACAATGAACAATGTCAGCTATCCTGTCGTCATTGATCAACAATACTGCCCATGGAATCTCTGCACCAAAGACGTAAGTGTGTGTGTGTGTGTGTATATATATCCATTATATATCTCTAATTTCTAGTTATATGATTAATAATCTTGTATATATATCGATAATGTAATTTGCATGCATGGAATAAATATATATTGCAGAAACCATCGTTGATCCAAATCAGCGGATTGACGGTGAAGAATGTGAGGGGGACAGCGAACACGAAGGAGGCGTTGTTATTTTCTTGCAGTTCAAGCAAGCCATGCCAGAATGTTCAGATTAGTGATATTGATCTTAAATATGTTAACTCAATTCCCGCCAATTTCACCACTGTCTGCGAGAACGTGAAGCCCACTGTTTCCGGAAAGCAGATCCCGCCAATTTGCCCAACCCCTGTTCAGGCTTCTTAAATCCTTCGTGTACATGCATGCACAATTTTGGAGAGTCTTGTATTTTTATTCTAGGATATATTTGGAATAAGTTAAATAGATGATGATGATCTATTACTTATTTTAACGTTAGGAATTTTGAGATGTATATGTTAGGCAGTATCATGCTCGATCATTGAGTATTAACTCATTTTTGTATCGTGGCATTATGGAATAAAATTAGATATTTTTTTTAATTTATTTACAATGATTTCATTTTTTTAGTTTGCGGTTTATTAACTCAAGAATTTGTCATATTATATTAAGGGTAAAGTTCATTTTGCCCATCTAAACAATAAACAAAAAAAACCTTCATCAACTTCAAAATGAATTAAAATAAACCTTCCAAATTTTGGCTCAACGTTAAAAATCGTAAAAAAGTTAACTTCGCTACTTTTTAAGTAGTTTTACATTTTTGCCCCAGTCATATATATTATCGCTCCTATACCTTTATTTTGTATTTGGGTTTCTGCTGTGGCGGTGGCCGGAAAAGATGAAATCAAGAAAAAATATGATTTCAGTAATTCGAAACCACTGCAGCTCCCCGGCGGAATCCGACGATAGCCCCTTTAATTTGTTGCTCTGCAATAACTTGCCAAAGTGATATGTACCATTCCATTTCGGAGTGCACCGTGCATTGGCTTGTTTTGCATGGAGCCCGCAGTAGAGGGTAGGCGAGAGAATAGTACTCACGGAGCTGTGGAGTCTTTTCCTTTCTGTGGCTCTCTAATTCACTGAATATGTTAGTCGAAAGGTTACTTTCGAATGTGATGTGATACGGCTAATAATTCTTAAGTTAGTGAAAAAATTGTTAGAATTTATTTCGTTCAGATATTAAATTATTTGTGTCAGATTCAGTTTTTCGTTACTGTTGCGTGAAGTGTTGCAACAGTTCGTGAAGCAGTTCGTAAAAACAGAAATAAACGACACACAAATTTTAATGTGGTTCGGATACAATTGTACCCTACATCCACGGGGACCTGCAACTAAAATTTACTAATTTTTAGTTTTACGAATACAATAATAGGACTTAATCAAAATACAAAGACTCCCTCTTTGTTGACGCCGTTCTCGTATACTACGCTGAATTATAAATCTTCAATTTGCAGCACGTCCCTTGCTCCGCACGGTTGAACTCCCTTCAACGTTGAATCCCTCAGTCGGCGGATCGACCTCCTCCCGAGATCTGTTTAAGCCCCTCTCCCGAAGAACCGATCTTCTTTTTGTATAGAAGAAGCAAACTTGTGATACTCCTTGAATCTTGGTGTCTTCACCACAAAGCCTTGAAGCCGGTATATTTTCTAAGAAAAATCACGTATCACGATGGAGCAATAAAAATGAAAAAAAAAATATTTCTCTGAAATCTTCTCTCGATGAAAAAGACGCTCCGGGAGCAGCAAAAATAAGAGCAGAAAAATATATTTTTTCTTCTCCAACAAAAGGCGTGCAACAACAACCAAGAAAAGAGAGATCGGCTTCTCTCCAAAAAGATGCACGATGAAACGCCGTGCTGTGCTGCTATATATTCTATGTTGAATAAAAGAGCCCTACAAAAGATTAAAGCCCATTAGGTTAATATTCAGTCTTTACGTAAGGGAATAAGAATTGTGTAACAAGGAAAGTCTTTGTCAAGGAAATTCCTTGTTAACACATCACTTACGCAATTAAATAAATTAATGATAAAATAAGAGTTTAAAGCATTAAGGAAACTTCCCTAGCTTTAGACACACGTTTTTCACACACGTGCTGAAAAACCAAAATTAGAATCCTCTCGGATTCTAACAAAAATAATTAGTCAAATTAATCGTAATTCATAAATTATGTTTCCTTGCTCAAATTATCACGTAACAATATTGGTATCAGAGCCGTTACGTTCCGTGGAGGCACGTAACAAATTAGAAGCTGAGGTTAGTAAAAACCTAACTACTCGACACAAATCCAATTTCGACCAAATACACAGGACCCATCACATTGTCCTCACATAACTTAAAGCCCTAAAGGCTTCTAGCAACAATGAATTCAAGTTCCCGAAGGTGATGTTGATCCCTCGACCATGAATGAGTCATCTGAGGCAGTGAAAAACATAGCCATAACTCACACCACTTCAAATCTTGTTCCAAATACAAACCTCAATTTGCAATTTTCGAAGTTTATTGTGGAAGTGATGCAGGCCGAAACCCACAACGGAAAAGAGATAGACAACGATAGAGGACCGGGAATCACTCAACCGGCGGCAGCGGACTCACTCGACGCTTCTAATTACGGAATCACTCAACGCGACCAAGTCACTCACTTGTATAAAGAGGAATCACTCACTCTCAATGTAATTAACTTGCAAGATATTTTTGAACTTAAACAATCATCTCTCATTTTATTCATTTATAGGGTGCTTTGGAACATCCCTCCAAAACATAAGAAATTACAACTTTGAATGACTTATCAACTTCTAATTCTAGAAAATTAATAACCTTGACCTTGTATAATGAAATACATAGAATATGACCTGATTAATTGATAACATGATGAATAATTCGAAATTAGACTAATAAGATAAATAAGACACTTAGAAATACCAAAAGACACAAAGCTGTCAATTTTCCCGAGTGCAGCTGGCAGACTCTAGAAAACTGAGCATAACTTATTCTTCAAAACTTTGTTTTGTAAACCATTTTTTTAGTTGGAAACTAGACTTCCAGAGCTTTGTAACCATATATAGCAATAAATCTAACTCTTCAGTTATCGAAACAGGTGATTTTTCAAAGTTGACTGATCAGCAAACACCAATTCTGCATCAGAAAGATATCACTGGCTGGGTTTATCATGCGGAACAGTATTTAACAACCATCCCACCTCTACCGGCGTCTACTCCACCAAAGAAAACCAACATACGTGCCTCTCCACCCACTACAGTGAACACTAAGCCAACTGCTATTATTTCAAACTTTTCTCCACCCTTCTTCACAACAACAACTGGTCAAGAAGCCCGCAAACGAATAGAGCAAGACTTGCGTTTCGACTACGACGAAAAAATAAAACTAGGTCATCGTTGCCAACAACCTCAAGTGTGCATGATTGAGGATATGCCATTTGAGGATTTCCAACTATCCGATCCACCAAACTCCCAAAACGATCCGCCTATACACATATCAACATTATATCCTTGAGGACAAGGATATACGGAGCGGGCGAGAATGGTACGGATAATAATTCTTAAGTTAGTGGAAATAGTCAAATTAAATTAGGGGTTACTGGTTGAGTTATTAGAGTTAGTTTTCAATTGGTTTCATGAAGATAGGTGTTAGTTGCTATTGATCTCTTGCTTGAATTTTAGGAGCACCTTCTGTATAGGTTTAGAGGGTAGTTTTATTTTCATCGGTAACTCTTATAAATTATCAAGCAAATTATCTTCCTTTATATTTTCGTAATTCTTAAATTATGTATCATTGCTCAAATTACCACGTAACATATGTTACGATTTACAAACAATTGTAATTTTGCTTTAAGCCATGTTTTTATTAGACCAACTTAATCGAGACAAAATTAATTAAGACTGGAGCGACAGAAATCATAACAGGCTTGATGTCCTCGAATTAGTCTGAGAACGAGATTCGAACGATCATCTACATGACTTCCTAGTTTCGCTCCAAATTCTTCTTTCTTTGATCAAATAATAAACCCAATTTATTTACTCTTTATTTTTGAAAATTATTCCTTTATAAAATGATCATTTATTTTCGAAAACAAATTTCTTTTATTTGAAAAATATTTAAAAAAAGGTCAGCTGAGATTTGAGAGAAAAGTTATTGGCAGCAACAGCCTTCCTGTGTAATGTCTTATAGCTAAAAGAAACACTTATGTTAATATAATTAGCACAAACCCCCATATGTAGTGTTTTGTTTAGTTCACCGCTCCTTTCATATTGGCTTGTTCACTTAATTGAAATGACATATTTACCCCTAACTAAAAAATAAAGCAAAAATACATAAAGTACTTAAAAACACATCATCATCTTCTTCATTCCTCATCACATCCTCCGCTACTGTCGCTGCAAATGGTCTGTCGGAGGCGCCCACCAGCTCATTTCCTTCTAGCACTTAGTTCCCAGCCCTGACACATGCAACTTCCACGGTGTTTCTTGAAAAAAGGAGACTCTTCGCCATTGATTTGATCTTCTGAGAAACCATGGCCCGAAAAATCCGAAGAAATAATCGACAATGCCTCTGCTTCCAAGAACGGCCGCTGCCATTGCACGAAAACGAAGATGGTGGAAGAAAACTCACTTTTTGGGCCTCCATTTTCACCGCCCGGTCTCACAGCCCACAGCCGCACACCTCCGCCGCGGGAAGGGGCAGACTTAATTGGGATAAGAGCGACCAATCATCGGCCGTCCCCACTCCAATTGCAAACTCACGTCTAGCTTGCGGTTGTGGGAGGCAGATGTGAAAGATGTGGTGGTGGTGGGGTGGTGCATGCAGAAGGGTGGAGGCACTGCTTGGTGGTGGTGAGAAGCGGCGGAGGACTGAGGTGGGTTTTTTTTTGGGTTTTTTCCCGTTAGCAATTCAGTCCCCTGACTTTGGAGAAGAGGGCTTTTCTGAAACTTCAAGGGACTGAATTGAAAAAAATGAAAACTTTATTTGGGGCTTATTTTTGAAATTTATAATGTAAAGGGTAATTGGGTCTTTTCACGTCAAAAAATCGAACCCCAATCGCATATTTGGCGAGACGACCAACTCGTAGGGGCCTTAATGTCGTTGGCTATGTAACACAAGGGTTATGTACTAATTGTTTTAACATAGGGGTTTTTTTAGCCATGGAACATTACACAGGGGTGCCGGATGTTAAAACCTCTTTGAAAGAAAATATCCATGAGACCTTATTTGTCCTAAACTAGATTTTGGAGGCAAAATGATTTTTAAAATGTTCCTAAACTCTCCGGCTTGATAAAAGTAAATAGGATACTGAAGAATATCGATTCACCTGGAATATACGTTGCTCATATATTCGTTAACCTATTGGAGTTTCGATTTCTGTAGAGCCTAGCTAGCTAATAGTTTAGAATTTACAAAGAATGGTGAAAAGAGGAGATTTCAGTTAACCATATGACTCGAGACGCAACTAAAGTACAAACTACTTACTCGTTCGATCGGAGAGTTGCTATTGTCCGATGGAAAGCAATCAAGCATGACGTGATAAGCCCAGTTGTAGTAGCTCATCAGTTCTACCATGCATGCATATCTAATATAGCATCTGGCTACACCAAGTTATAATATGCTGTCAACTTCTGATGGGTACACCACCAATTTTACCCCAAAAATCTCTTCAATAAAGTTTAAAAGACTTTAGTAAAATCAAAATAAGTGGTGTCCATAAGAAAAATAATTCTTGTATACGTTTCAAACATTTTTCCTCTAATTTAAGCAAAAATAAATTGTTTTGTTTGTATGATAAATTATTATGTGATCTGCAAGAAACTAGTAACATCTTCTCCATGTCTAAATTTATTATTATTATTATTTTATTTTTTTGTTGGAGGGGGTGGAATGAAGCTGACACCATTGGATTACAAAAAACATGTCCAACCACAAAACTATAAATAGTAAGTAATTGGATTAGTGGTACAAACACATCTCATTGCTTTGAAGAAACCATTATATATTCATTGCAAATCATTTCTCCTAAGAACATCATAAGTTCTATTGAACAAATAAAACACAACATCATCAACTGTTCTTCATTATGGAAATAAAACTCTTTTTTTCCGCAGTTCTATTGGTATTTTTACCATTCTTGGCGTATCACGCCGAATCTGTCACAGTATTCGATATCTCAAAATACGGTGCAAAACCCGGCGGTGAAGACATCAGCCCGGTACGAACACACAAATAACATCAATATATATTATTTTTAGATGTATATAGAATATATTATATGTACGAGAGTCCTAATATTATATATCGATCATATGAATCATATGTACGTACATATATATATGCATGCATATGACATTTATTATTGTACAATAGGTTCTAGCTAAGGTATGGAAGGAAGCATGTGAAGCAACAAATGCAAGCAAAGTATTGATTCCAAAAGGGACATGGTATCTTAGCCAAATTAGATTGGTCGGCCCGAATAAGGCGCCATTGGAGCTTGAAGTACAAGGCACCGTTGAAGCCAATCCAGATTACACTAAATTACCCCAAAAAGATGGCCAATGGATTACTATCAATTATCTCGATGGCTTCACCATCTCCGGTGGCGGTGTATTTGACGGAAAGGGTGAACAAGCATGGAAGGCAAATGATTGCCACAAGAACCCAAACTGCCCCAAACTCCCCATTGTACGTCTATCGATCTTTACATACATTACATCATCGATATATCTCAATCTTATAAGTATATTACTAATACAAATTAAATTATTGATGCATGCGTGCGTGCACGTTATTATGATTTCTCAGAACCTTAGCTTGAATTTCATCAAGAACGCCATAATCAAAGACGTGACCACAAAAGACAGCAAGAATTTCCACTGCAATTGCATATCGAGCCAAAACGTGACTTTCCAACGGTTCACAATCAGCGCACCGGGCGAGAGCATCAACACAGACGGGATCCACATCGCCAGAGTATCGAATGTCAAAGTACTCGACTCCAATATAGGAACAGGAGACGATTGCATTTCTATTGGAGATGAGACCACTGATCTCCACATCGAGAATGTCAAATGTGGGCCCGGCCACGGCATCAGCGTCGGAAGCATGGGTAAGAATCCGGCAGAGAAGGACGTCACCGGAATTACTGTAAAGAAGTGCACATTCACCGGAACAAGCAACGGGGTGAGGGTAAAGACATGGCCCTCTGCACCGGCAACCCTAAAAATATCGAATCTGCATTTCGAAGACTTGACAATGAACAACGTCAGCTATCCTGTCGTCATTGATCAACAATACTGCCCATGGAATCTGTGCACCAAAGACGTACGTGTGTGTGTGTGTGTATATATATCCATTATATATCTCTAATTAATTTCTTGTTATATGATTAATAATCTTGTATCTATATCGATAATGTAATTTGCATGGAATATATTGCAGAAACCATCGTTGATCCAAATCAGCGGATTGACGGTGAAAAATGTGAGGGGGACAGCGAACACGAAGGAGGCGTTGTTGTTTTCTTGCAGTTCAAGCAAGCCATGCCAGAATGTTCAGATTAGTGATATTGATCTTAAATATGTTAACTCAATTCCCGCCAATTTCACCACCGTTTGCGAGAATGTGAAGCCCACTGTTTCCGGAAAGCAAATCCCGCCAATTTGCCCCACCCCTGTTCAGGCTTCTTAATTCCTTGCATGGTGTGTACATGCATGCATGCATGCACAATTTTGGATTAATATTTTTTTTCTTTTCTTAAAGGATATATAATGTGGAATAAGTTAAAGATAGAGATGATGATGATATATCAGGTATTAAATTTAGGAATTTTTGAATGTGAGATCTGTTAGGTATTAGTATAGTATCAATCATGCTCGATCATTAAGTAAATCCTTTTTGTATCGTGGCGTTATGGAATAAAAATAGAATATTATTTTAATTTATGTAACATGAAATCATTTTTAAGCTTGCAGACTTGCAGTTTATTTATTCATGGAGTTTGTTATATTAATTTTATGGACTCATTCTCCTATCAACAAAAAAAAAAATTAATTAGAAAACTAGGAAAAAAACAACAGAGTAAAAAGAGAATTGAATGAACAATACAGAGATAATCAAGTATGTAGTAGAAGAAAGACAAAAAAAGGGACTTAAAACTCTTTTAATTAATTATATTAGTGATGTTTTATGTGATGGTATCTCTTCATTTTTGTACATCACATAAATATTTCTTTACAAAAAGTTAGTAATTTCTTGAATATTAATAAATTCGGCCAGGAATTAGAGTTGACAGCTATTAATTATATATGTGATCGATCGATCCGAAGCCACAATACACCACCAGCCAATCCCAAGCATCCTCGCCGCTGCCGTCGCCGCAGTCAAATTGGGTCTCACTCAAACTCCAATAGGAAATTAATACTAATTGGTAGAGCTACCTTTAGTTCATGATTTCTACTGGTTCAGCAATAATATTATCAACGCTTCTCTCCCTTTTTTTTTTTTTTGTTTTTAAATCTTGTATCAAGAATTTATTTAACGTGATTTGGGCCTATATATTATTCAAGAGCTAATTGCACAAACACACACACACAACCACCCCCCCACCCCATAATCTCGAATGGTCAAAACAACCCTCATATTAAAAAATTAGCAAGAATTCCCTTATGTTATCTTCTACGAAGCACACTGCCCCTTATGCACGAAATAAATTCTGACAACAAATGTACCCACCGCGGCAATAGCCATATATAGCGACCATAACTAGGGGAGAGAGAGAATATATATGTTGGAGAAACGTGAATATAAATGTTACATTATACTTGGAGTAAATTACACATACACCTTTGAGGTAGGCTAAAATAACTTTAAGGTCCCTGTGGTATTGGTAATTACAACCACAGTCTGAAGTAATTACCGAAGCCAAGATTTCATATCCTGGGGACCAATATATATTTATTTTCCTCGGAGCCGTTACTGCTACCATAGACGAAAATTTATAATTATTATATAAAATAATAAGGATTTAATAAATATTGCGGGAGCCATGTCACACTCTAGCTCTATATTATCTCCACCACTTCTTGAAACTACTAGTCTGTTAGAACTTTAACTGGATATAAAACTTATCCAATGCATTATTTCGTTAGGATTTCTAATAATGTTTTAGAGGGTCATTGTAGTTATCAATATATACTATAAAGGCCTTAAAATTATTTAGAATATCTTAGGGGTGTAGGTGTAATTTACCTTTATATTTATGCATGGTTTAATTAAGGAAGTTAGTGAGAAATAATAATTTAGTGATGTGGGTTATATTATGTTTTGAAATAGGGATGTATTCAAAAAATTTAGTTTGAAGTTTTAGATCTAATTAGGTTTGATTTGAGGCACATAGCCAGCATATTAACAACCCCTAATATATACCTTATTAAACCTCTCTAAGGGTAAATTACAAAAACCTCTCTCTTGTTTGGGTAATTACAACCAACCCCTTCAACTATAAATATTTTTTACACGTCCACCCTTGGGAATTTAAACTTAATGGAATCTTCTATATTATATAGAATATTATCAATTTTGTACCCGTTTTATGCCATTTGAGCTCTATATTTTGAAACAAGATGATCATAAGATGTGTTTTTTGGTTGTATATATCAGATTTTAGTGCACCAAAAACTGTATTTTTGCACACGAACGAGTACAAACTAGCTGTAACAACAAATTTTTATCTGCGATATAAACAAACAAGAAAAATTGAACAAAGATGATTTTATTGAATTAAATAAATAAATTGCGGGTTACAATCTCTATTTTAATCCTCTGATTCTTCTCTCTAGAACAATATATAGTTGACTTGAATTTTCGGAGTCGGGTCGTTGACTTGATCTTCTCCAGATTTGATTTTGGATTTGAATAACGTTTTCCAAGGGTCTCGCGACTTGAATCTCGGATCGAACGTTGAACTTTGACTAAATTTGACTTGAAGATCTTGAAGTTCTTGATGGATTTGGCCCTTCAATCTTCCAATGATCTTGACTTAAATTTGATTAACGTTAATCCGAAGGTTTGGCACCGTTATCTCGGATCAAACGCTGGATTTGATGAAGAATGCCTTGAATTTGCTCAAGAACACCTCGAATTTGACGAAGAACACTTTGAATGTAGAGAGAGAATCTTACCTCCTACGAATTCTTCTTCCTTGTTTCTTGAATTGTAGAGAGAATTTTGCTCCTACGGTTTCTGCCAAGGTTGTCAGAATCGGACCGGATCGGCCGGTCCGACCGGTTCGACCGCGACCCGGCACTTTGGCGGTCTGGTTCAATACTGAAAACCGGAGAAATAAAAAACCGGGGTCAGAGAGCAAAACCGCCGGTTCGATCGGAAAAACCGGAAAACCGGAAACTGGTGGAAGACCCCGGTTTTTGTCTAAAATGGTGCTTTTGAGATCTTGGATGGCCGGATCTGGGCTGTAACGGCCGGTGAAGGCCGGATCTTGGGGTGAAAGCCGATCAACATCGATCAAAACCGGATCTAGTGATTATGCGCCGGAAATGAAGAGAAATGTAGAGAAGGAAATCGGAAAGGGAAGAAGGAAGAAGAACAATAAGGGGGCGGCCGCTGCTTTGAAGATGTACAGAGGAGAGAGAGAGAGAGAGAGAGAGAGAGAGAGAGAGAGAGGGGGAGAAGAGAGAGTTTCGGGAAGGGGAAGGAAGTGTACGTTTAAGTCAAGAGAAGAAAAAAGACAATGTTTATTTAATAAATAAAATAATATGGAATAAGGTGGATATTAAAGTAAAAAAGTTGATTAAAATATATAAATAAATAGAGAAAATTGTATTTTTAGTGAAGAAGTGGAAGAAAATATATAAATAAATAGAAAAATAGTAATCTTAAAGTACAAAAAATTATAAATAATTAAAAATTTAAAAAAATTAAAAAACCCGGGTTGAACCCGGTTGAACCGGTCCAACCGTGACCCGAATGCCTAGCCGGTTTTATGTCCGGTCCGGTTCTGATAACATTGGTTTCTGCTCCTTCAGTTGTGTTTTTATTGTGAAGGAAGGGTCCCTATTTATAGTGGTAGAACAAGAGTCCTTGATGGGCCTTACTGATGATGTGGCGCGATTTGATTGGCCCGATTTAAATTGATATTTATCTCTTGTAACTTGGAAGAGAAGAAATAATCCTATTGGCCAATACATATTTAAAATCAATTATCTATTTTAAATTAGGAATTTATTTAATAAAATTCTTAATATAAAAATAGAAAATATATAATTGAAATTTAATATAATATATATATACACGCATATATATATATAGATATATATATATGACTTTGAATGTTTAATTACATATTTGCCACTTGGATAAATTCACTCGGCTCTATGGAAATTAGCAATTTAATTGCTTGAAAATTTATTTGTCTACACTAGCATTCCACGAAATCTAGATGATTATGTTGTTTTTGACACCATAAGGGTGTAGGTGTAAGAAGATTCATAGTTGAGGGGAATAAATATAATTATCCAAGCAGGAGGGTTTTTTTGTAATTTAACCATACCTAAGGGGTGGTTGTAATTTACCCTAAGTTATATAACATCTTCCCGTCAGAATATTCTAACTCTTGGATCCATTAGAATAGTACAATACACACGCATGGCATGAGCCAATCATGTGTTTCGTATGTAAACCAGTACTTCACCTGCCATCAAAATTCAAATCATGCATCTCACAACCCAAAATTGATATTCATCAACATTTTCATTTCCAATTATGATACATATATATATATATATATATATATATATATATATATATATATATATATATATATATATATATATATATATATATATATATATATATATATATATATATATATAATATGTAACATCTTCTCTTGAGAATATATATTCATCTAACAAAAAGAAACTCTACTTCCAATCTCTTTAACTTATATATTCCGCATGCATGCATCGATCATAAACAAAGAAAACCAAGAATGGAAATGTGTTCATGCAGTGGTGGCGCAAATTGGCGGGTTCTGCTTTCCGAATACTCTGGGCTTCACATTTTCGCAGATGGTGGTGAAATTAGCTGGAATTGGATTAACATACAAAAGATCGATATCGCTAATCTCCACGTTGTCACATGGCTTGCTTGCGCTGCAAGACAAAATAATAGCCTCCTTTGTGTTCGATGTCCCCTTTACGTTCTTCACCGTCACTTCGGTGATCTTGATTAGAGACGGCTTCTGCATTATTCCATGCATGCATGCATGTCAGAAAGAAAGAAAGAAACCATTATAATTATTAGAATAGAGATCGAGAATATAATTACGTACGGCTTTATCGCAGAGATTCCACGGGCAGTATTGTTGGTCAATGACGACCGGATTGCTGACGTTGTTCATCACCAGGTCTTCGAAATGCAAACCCGAGATTCTTAGGGTTGCTGGTGCAGAAGGCCACGTCTTCACCCTGACGCCATTGCTGGTTCCGGTGAATGTGCAGTTCTTTACGTAAATTCCGGAGACGTCCCTCTCTGCTGGATTCTTTCCCATGCTTCCGACGCTGATGCCGTGGCCGGGCCCACAGTTGACATTCTCGATGTGGAGATCAGTGGTCTCGTCTCCTATGGAGATGCAGTCGTCTCCCGTTCCGATGTTGCTGTCAAGGACCTTGACCATGGAGGCACGTGCGATGTGGATCCCGTCCGTGTTGACGCTGTCTCCTGGGGCGGTGATTGTGTACCGTAGGAAAGTCACGTTGTGGCTCGCTATGCAATTCGTGTGGAAATTCTTGCTGTCTTTCGTGGTCACGTCTTTGATTATCGAGTTGTTGAGGAAATTGAAGCTCAGGTTCTAATAGTACATATATACATAATAATTCATTACATGCATGCAAAAAAAACAATTAATTGTATCATGTTAATTACAGACATATATATATATATATATATATATATATATATATATATATATATATATATATATATATATATATATATATATATATATATATATATATATATATATATATATATATATATATATATATATATATATATATATTGGGAGTTTGACGCAATTTTTGTTTTTGTGGCAATCATTTCGTTTCCAGGCATCG
>NW_012192934.1:129200-157784 GCF_000504015.1 Erythranthe guttata
ATTGACATAATTGATAGTAATCCATTCCCCAATTTTGTTGGGCAATTTATTGATATCTGGATCGGCTTCGACAGTGCCTCTTACTTCGAGCTCCAACGGGGACTTATTCGGGCCATGCAGCCTCGCTTGGCTAAGGAACCATCTCCCTTTTGGAATCACTATCTTGCTTGCATTTGTAGCCTGGCATGCCTCCTTCCACACAGTTGATAACACCTAGTATACGTATACGTACAAACATATATACACGTACCAATGATATAATGTATAAGAATAATGTACGTGGATTTAAACATAATACTAGGTAGGTAGTGTATTTATGTATGTATACCTGGCTGATATCTGCACCGGGTTTTGCACCGTACTTTGTGATATCGTATACCGTGACCGCTTGGGCGTGATACGCCAAAAATGGCAAAACAAAAAACACTGAGAAAATGAGTTTTGTTGCCATGTTGATGAATATTTATTAATTGATGTTACGTTTTGTTCAGAAGAACGTACGTAACTGATCGATGATCGATGTTGTTTAATTAGGACACTTGATTGGACTTGAATTTATACTACATGTGATATCATGTTTATACCACTAGTCCAAATATTACTATTATTAGTTTATTTCCATATATAGTTTTGTTTTGTGGCTCAACACACATGATTTTTTTACCAACGAATGAGAGAGTCTTCAGCTATTTTCACCAGGATTTGTAGAGCTTGATTAGAATTATAGTTTATTAATTAGAAAGATCAGAGAGCTAATTAATTAGTACAAAATTAGTTAGCAAGATTTTATAAACGTGCATTTCATGATCATTTTCATTTTAAGGGGTTTGATACATATCGGATGACATTTCTCATTACGAATCTGTAAAATCATAATTTTGATCGATCAAATCACACATCGAATAATTAACATGTGCTTGAGAATGTTGCGAATGAGAGATCTCACAGAGGGTTTAGATAGAGAACTTAACAAATACACAATGCATTCCAAATAATAAATTCTAATGGACAGTTTAGATAGAAACAACAATTCATTTCAAGATGTTTAGAGGAAAATTGAGATAGATAAGTTAGTTATAGAGTTAATTAACAAACAATCATATAATTCAAGAGATTTTAAAGAAGATCATTAAACAATATGCATTTTAAGAGGTTGTTTAAATGATAGTTAACTACTTAAAGATTTAATTAGGAAATAAATGTGCAGTTCAAGAGGTTGTCAAATAATAATATTACTTGAAGGATATTTTTATTGAAATCACACAATTAAGGCCGCCTTTCGTGAGAAATTGGGGGTCTTAGGCGAATTTTAAAATTTACTAAAAGCGGGGGCCCCGTTATACAATATATGTGTATTAATTCACTCTTACGAACACAACTGAACTAGAACTGTTTGATTAGGAATTGAGATTTTTGGAGACATATTACTATAATAATAATAAGGGTAAAGTTCATTTTACTTACCTGAACTATACCCAACGTATAAAAATCTCCCCTTGTACTTCAAAACGTACCAAAACGGCCCTTCCGTTTAAAATTCGTCTTCCCTCGCTGACGTGGCATGTTGACTCTTTTTAATTATTACATTTATTCCAGCTGTTATTTTTTTAGACAAATTTACCCCTCTGTTTAATTATTTCTTCACGTCAACAATTACTTTTACGAAAGGAAAAAAAAAAGAGATTTAAATATAAGAATTTTCAGAGCCGAGACATATAAATGACGTCATTCGCCGGCGAATGAACCAACATCCAACTGAATTGAAACTCCAATAAAACCAAAAATAAAATAAAATTTGATACTATCGAAATTAATTCCCGAGAAATTGACAATTAAGTTGTGGATTTGAAGAAATAAGGGTTTACAGATAACCCTTCTTGCATCGTTCACCTCTTGAAATCCCCCTGCAAAAAGAAAAGAAAGAAGAAAAACTAAATGACAATCGCCACGCCAGATCCGTTTTCCGGTCGTCAGCCGTTCGTAACGCCGCAACGAGGCTGGTCTTCCAACCAAAAGCTGTTCGCTCACCGCCTCTTCCAACTGAATCACTATGTGTGTGTCTTTATGAATCGAGAAGTATGCAATTGAATTCATCTGTGGTATAGCAAAAAAAATGGCATGGAAGATTGGTTGAGAAACTTTGAATTCTATGTAACGGTTGACTCTACTCTGTCTGTGTGTGAAGAAAGGGTGAATTGCCAGATGTTGAAATTAAATTTTGGCAATTTAAAAAGGCAATTGGCCCATGGAAAATATACATTTTTAATCGGAAGTAAGAAGAGTAAGAAATGGATGCAATATACATTTCCAGCCCACCAAACTTCACATCAATTTCTACAGGTTCGGCAATGGGGAAAAGAAAAAAGAAAAAAATTAAAAAAATTATGGAGAAGGAAGACGGAGAAGAAGGGAGGAAGAAGAAGATTTTGGGGGCAAAAGTGTAACATCACATTAAAACTAACGGTTTTCCTATATAAAGTAACGGTGTTAATTTTTTTGACATATTTAACGTTGACCAATAAAAGGGAGGGGTTGTTTTGGTTCATTTTGAAGTTAAGGGGGGTATTTTACACGTTGGGTATAGTTCAGGTAGGCAAAATGAAGTTTACCCTAATAATAATGAAGCAAGCATGGTGAATCAAAAGGTTACGAGGTCCGAGGGCAGAGGCTCCCAAGTTTCTTTTTAAAGCACTTCTAGAAATAGTATTAAACAAGTAAATATATGTAATATTTGTTTATATATAATAAAGTAAAATATAGTATTTTCAAATTATCGAAATTCCTTGAAGTTAGAGGAGATAGACAAAGATTTGATAATATAACTCAATATCTAACTAACTAATAGTAATTGATGTAAGATATTTCTTTGCACTATACAAATTCGACAAATTTATATATTATGTAAAATAACATAGTTGTGACGAATGCAAGAATAAGGCTAATTACATTTTTCGTCCCTCTACTATACCACTTATTCGTTTTTCGTCTCTAAATAAGTTGGGGTGACAGTAGTCGTCCCTAAACATACAATTTTTTTGTTATTTTCGTTCTTCCCCGTCATATTTTTTGGTTAAATTAGATGGAACAAATCACATGTTTGGCACGTGTTAATCCTTTTCTCACATCTTTCTTGGTTTCAGTTCTTTTATTTGTCCGTTCATCACGTTTGCCCAAGTTTCCCTTGTCTATCCGTAAATACAGTATTAAAATGAATAGAGACATGAAGAACTAAAATGGGACTACATATTAAGATGAGGGACTAAACTAGAACTAAATATTAAAATGAGTGACTAAAATAGAACTAAATATTAAATGAGGGACTAAAAATAGTACTAAATACTAAATAATTCATTATTTGATCCATGCAATTAACTATCGGGAAAATACAGTTTGCACTGATTTCACATTTGATCATCATGTTCACAAAAATCACATTTGGTCCCTCGTGTTACAATAATTTAACACTTTTGGTCATTTCCTTTAATTTTCCGTTAATTCGTCATTTAAGGCTTCCGTTAGTACTAAAGGAAAATTGACAGAAAGGATTAAAAGTGTTGAGTTTTTGAAATATTAAGAAGCGAATGTGTTTTTATTAACATTAAGGACCAAATGTGGAATAAATGCAAACTTGAGGGATGAAAACTTTATTTTTCCCATGAACTATCAGTCGACATATGTTTCTTGTGCACACACCAGGACTTCACCTGTAAACTAAATCATGCATTTCACAACGCAATTCATACTCATATCAATAATTTTTATTACGATTATCTCGCTGATTATTGATCATATGTCAAAAGACAAAAATACAATAAGGATATATATGTATAACATCTTCTTCAAAATCACCTAACCCAAAAACCAAACCCTAAAAAATCGAAAAAAAAAGGAGAATTGAAATTTGTTCATGTACAAGATACACACAGAAGGTCGAATGCATGATTTAAGAAGCCTGAACAGGGGTTGGGCAAATTGGCGGGTTCTGCTTTCCGGAAACAGTGGGCTTCACGTTCTCGCAGACAGTGGTGAAATTGGCGGGAATTGAGTTAACATATTTAAGATCAATATCACTAATCTGAACATTCTGGCATGGCTTGCTTGAACTGCAAGAAAATAACAACGCCTCCTTCGTGTTCGCTGTCCCCCTCACATTCTTCACCGTCAATCCGCTGATTTGGATCAACGATGGTTTCTGCAATATATATTTATTCCATGCATGCAAATTACATTATCCATATATATACAAGATTATTAATCATATAACTAGAAATTAGAGATATATAATGGATATATATACACACACACACACACACTTACGTCTTTGGTGCAGAGATTCCATGGGCAGTATTGTTGATCAATGACGACAGGATAGCTGACATTGTTCATTGTCAAGTCTTCGAAATGCAGATTCGATATTTTTAGGGTTGCCGGTGCATTGGGCCATGTCTTTACCCTCACGCCGTTGCTTGTTCCGGTGAATGTGCACTTCTTTACTGTAATTCCTGTGACGTCCTTCTCTGCCGGATTCTTACCCATGCTTCCGACGCTGATGCCGTGTCCGGGCCCACATTTGACATTCTCGATGTGGAGATCAGTGGTCTCATCTCCAATAGAAATGCAATCGTCTCCCGTTCCTATATTGGAATCGAGTACTTTGACATTCGATACTCTGGCGATGTGGATCCCGTCAGTGTTGATGCTCTCGCCCGGTGCACTGATTGTGAAGCGTTGGAAAGTCACGTTTTGGCTCGATATGCAATTGCAGTGGAAATTTTTGCTGTCTTTTGTGGTCACGTCTTTGATTATGGCGTTCTTGATGAAATTCAAGCTAAGGTTCTGATAAATAACAATTACATGCATGCATGCAATAATTTGTATTAGTAATATACTTAAAAAAATGAAATATCGAATGGATTGAGTTATATTGACGATGTCATGTATATAAAGATCGGATCAATAGACATACGATGGGGAGTTTGGGGCAATTTGGGTTCTTGTGGCAATCGTTTGCCTTCCATGCTTGTTCACCCTTTCCGTCAAATACACCGCCACCGGAGATGGTGAAGCCATCGAGATAATTGATAGTAATCCATTGTCCATCTTTTTGGGGTAATTTAGTGTAATCTGGATTGGCTTCAACGGTACCTTGTACTTCAAGCTCCAATGGAGCCTTATTCGGGCCGACCAATCTAATTTGGCTAAGGTACCATGTCCCTTTTGGAATCAATACTTTGCTCGCATTTGTCGCTTCACATGCTTCCTTCCATACCTTAGCTAGAACCTATTGTACGATAACAAATGTCATATACATGCATATATATGTACGTACATATGATTCATATGATCGATATATAATATTAAGACTCTCGTACATATAATACATTCTATATACATCTAAAAATAATATATATATTGTTGTTATTTGTGTGTACGTACCGGGCTGATGTCTTCACCGCCGGGTTTTGCACCGTATTTTGAGATATCGAATATTGTGACAGATTCGGCGTGATACGCCAAGAATGGTAAAAATACCAATAAAACTGCGGAAAAAAAGAATTTTATTTCCATAATGAAGAATAGTTGATGATGTTTTTGTGTTTTATTTGTTCAGTAGAACTTATGATGTTCTTAGGTGTCTTGATTAGCAATGAATATATAATGGTTTCTTGAAAGCAATGAGATGCGTTTGTACCACTAATCCATTAATATTGATTGTTTATAGTTTTGTGGTTGAACATGCTTTTTGTAACCCAATGGTGTATTCATCTATATTTCCCCTTTTTTTGTGGCTTAAGACAAATTCAAATATGGAGATAGAATAACACATGTCAATATATACAAACAACAAAAAACTAATAGACATAAGTGCCATATGATATACATATATATAGTAAGAATGAATAAACAAAGAAATAATACTAATAATACACCTCCAAAAAAAAGAAATCAAATGTATGCCCTAGTGATTATATGACCAACAACCTTTCTCTTGATGAAAACAAACCATGTAAAAGCTTGTAACACAAGAAAAGTTACTCCCAAGAATATGAGCACTCCAATATATGTTGTCTCCCATTTCTTTTCAGTGTCCAATATTTCGAATCCTTCGAATATATTCACAATGCTTAGTATTAGTACACAATATCCAGTCACATGATGGTACATGTTCCAGTACAATCGGTATTTGTGGTCCGGCTTTGGCCTCAAAAGTAGTGCAAGTACCTTTCATAAATAAAAATCTTTGTTAGATCAATCAATTTGATCAAATTGTTTCTTTTATAGTATTATTAGTTGTTTGAGATGAGATATATATATATATATATATATATATATATATATATATATATATATATATATAGAGTGATCCCGATGTTCCTATGAGTAGTTTGCTGGACCCCACGAGAATCAGTTCCGAGTTTAATGCCGGTTGCCCAACCAGACACGCCTATGATATATGCAGACGATTGGCAAGCCACGTGTATGTAAAACCATGTTGGATTTGCTGATTTGAACAACTTCAAATATCTCGCTGCCATTGCGCCCACTGGCATTAGTATTCCCCAACTCACCACATTTAGTACCCCATGAACCTGCATTATTATTAATCATGAATATTCGTACCGGCACAAATGTATTAATTAGATCATATATAATTCATATGCGTTGTTCGATCTTGTTTAATTTTATATTTTATCATGACCAATATTGCATCATGTATTAAATCCGAAAGCAGGTGATGTATAGTTTAGTAAGAGTTTATTTCATTCAACACTCTGCATTTAACACCCCTATGTTTAAAAAAATCCTTGTGGTATATATTAGTACTAGGAAAAAAAACTCTTGTAATGCAATTTTTAGCAAACCACTCCTAAAATCTAGTGGTGGAAATTGGAACAGAATTTCCGAATTTCGTTGATTATGATCCAAAACAATTCGATTTGATTCCAGGTTTCTTCAAAAAAAACTAACCGATTGGAATTGGTTTTTTCCTAAAAGTGTTGATTCCGATCCGACCTGCCCGGTTTTCACATTTACGGACATTTACTGAAGCCTCACCATTTAGGGAGTTGTTTGCTAAAACAAATACATTACACATTGTTTTTCATAATATTAAAAATATGCGGGTTACTTTTATAATAATTGAATATAAAACGGGGGTACTAATGGAATAAAAGAAATATCTCACGTTTCTAATACATTACATATTGTTTTTTGATAATATGGGTACTAATGGAATAAAAGAAATATCTAACGTTTCTAAATTCTAATACATTACTCTTTGTTTTTTGATAATATTAGAAATAGCGGGGGAGTTTTTTAATAATTGAATATAAAACAGGGGTACTAAATGAAATAAAAGAAATATCTCACGTTTCTGATAAATTATACGTTGTTTTTTGATTAATATTAAAAATACACGGGGGATTTTTTTAATAATTGAATATAAAACAGGGGTACTAAATAAAATATAAGAAATATCCCACGTTTTTAATACATTACACGTTGTTTTTTGATAATATCAAAAATAGGCGGGGCAGTTTGTTAATAATTGAACATAAAATAGGGGTACTAAATGAAATAAAAGAAATTGAGTAAAGAAAGAAATATCTCACGTTTCTATTACGCTGCCTTGACCCTCCCGTACCGGCTGCACCAGTGTTCGAGGTGGTTCCGGTGGAGAAATCAATTGTGGCGGAAGATCTCATATTATCCCCAGTTGTACGGTGGCGCTGAGGGGTGTTACCAGATACGACGCCGTTCTGCCAAACATGAGTAAAACTGGTCCTCCCCGCCGGAAGTTGAATGGTGGCGTAAATAATCATCTGGTTGTCGGTGGTAAATTCAGCAGCAATCGACGGAACGGGGAAACTAAGTGGGCCCGGCTGCAAAGTGGTGTCGTAATCTGAAATAGGAGAAGTGTAGGGATGGATTGAGCCAGTGGTTGAGTTAACGAAAGCAACGAGAGATTGTGAGCCAATCATGCTGAGGCCCGATCGGGCCGGATTGAGGGCCCACACTATCCAGCCGGAGGGGGTGACGCCGGTGTGTCTGTAAGCTATATCGATGGTGTGGTTTGATTGATGGTAGTTCCAATGGAGGAAAGAGTTTAGGACAGGGAGTTGTTGGCATGTTGTGTAGGAGTATTTGATGTCGGAGAAAGTGTAGCCGGAGCAGTTATTTTGAGCTTGAGATGGTGAACCAAAGAGACAGCATGTGATCAGCAAGAAATGGAGCACGCTGCAGGTTTTCGAAAACTTGTCCATTTTTTTTCTTTTCTTGTAATGATTCGAAATACAAAGTTGCGGAGTTATATATCATATATATGTATAGATTCGAAAGTTACAAGAAAACGGCTTCGATCGGTTGTTGCATTTGTATTTCTTGAAAAAGATTACAATTAACAAAGGGTTGACTGCTTCTAGAGAGTGTGTGTGTGTGTGTGTTGAAAGGATCTTGGTACGAGTACGTTACAGACAAAGGAAAGAGAACGGAAACCGCATGGAAATTCCAATGCTTTTTTTCTAGCATTAATTAATCAATTATGTATATTAGATATTAAGTTGTAGGATCTGAGGAGGAATTTCTGTAATTAAAAATTAGTTCGAATTTGAAATTCGATTTGAACAAATGCCGGCCAATGGCATGGCATGACCAAGTTTGGAAAGATTCAAAGGCAAAGTTAGTTCCGCTTTGTTTGACTGATCGACGACGCCCCAACAACTCTAGATACAGCTCTAGACTTATCTTTCTTTTCAACCAAACCGGGAGTTAGTTAGAAGCTACATCTGGTTGATGAATTTCAATCGTAGATAAATATCCACTAAGCACACATACACATGGGTGTTTGTGTGATTCACTCAGTGTAAATAACCATAACCAGATGTAGCATCTGATTTCCCATTTTCAACTGAACCAACTAATAAGGAAGATATTCATTTTTCAACAACAACAAACCTGATATTTATCACATATAAGCAACTGCTCATCTAATTTCATCCTAACCCCCACATTTTCCTGCATATAAAAAAAATCAAATACATTAATATTAAAGAATCACAGTAATATAGGTTCGAAAAAAAAAAAAAAAAAAGAATCACAGTAATATAAAAATGGCTTCCATCTATATAGTCGTGAATCTCGTATTCAACATTCTAGTTTCCATTTTCGTCATTTCCTCGTCTCTAAATTGCTCCAAGAAAACATTCTCACCCGAAAAAACCTTCAACTCCTGCACCGACCTTCCGTATTTAAGAGCCCATCTTCACTGGAATTACAATCCATCCCTCAAGAAGGTCTCAATTGCATACAGGTCCAAACAAACTCCAAGAGGGTGGATTGCATGGGGCATCAACCCCACAGGCATAGGCATGGTCGGTTCACAAGCTCTCGTTGCTTTCCGTTACTCAAACGGTAGCATGACTGTTTATCCAACCTCAATCACAAGCTACAACCCCTCTATGCTACCCTCACAAATCAGTTTTCTGGTCTCGAATGTTTCTGCAGAGTATAAAAAAAATGAGATGATAATATACGCTGTTGTGGGCCCGCTTGAAAACGGGCCTGTTGTCAATCACGTGTGGCAGTCCGGAAATTCGGTTTCGAGCGGTATTCCTCAGATTCATTCAACGTCGGATCCGCATCTTCAGTCAATGGGAACAATAGACTTCTCGGTTCAGCCTCGATAAAAGCATACCATTTGATGGAATGTAAAAATTATGGTTTTTGAATAAAAAGTGAAGCAACACACTGATAAATAAGAGCACCGTTTTTTTGTTTTTTGTTTTGTTTTCTCAAGAAGTAATGGCTTATTGTGGGTCATGAATGAGTTACAACGTTGTTGATTAATTGATGGAGTTCCTCACTCTTCGATTCTGTTACCGGTAATTCCAGCGTAATCTGTGCAAAAAATAGGAAATGTACAGGATCAGTGCTGAAATTAGCGTAATCGTTGTTGATTAATAGATGGATATTTTTTGAAGATGATGTGATCACCTCTTTGAAGATCTCGCTGCGAGAGGTCTCCTCGAAGCCCTGGAAAAAAGTGAGAAGTGTTCAGTAAACTTCATATATACGTGTGTGTGTGTGTGTGTGTGTGTGTGTGTGTGTGTGTGTGTGTGTGTGTGTGTGTGTAGAGAGAGAGAGAGAGAGAGAGAGAGAGAGAGGCCAACCAATTTCTTGAAGAGGTTAAGAGAAGCTTCATTTGATTGACCAATCTTTGCACGAAAGATGTGGATGCCGAAATTCTCAACTGCAAAAGCCATCATGAGCAGAATCGACTCTTTTGCAAGTCCTTTGCCACGGCTAAAAAAGAATAATATATTAAAGAAATTAGACTAAAATGTCGAACGGTTATACAAACCACCCATCAATCTAAGTTGATCGACTACAATAACTACTACACTACCCATACTTCAAAAAGAAAAAGGAAAAAAAATACGCGTAGTATGTTTCCAGTTCATCAAATCAATGTTATATATAATGAAGAGTTGAGCATTAGATTGTACTGAACCTCGAGGATGATAACTAAGGAGACTGAATAAAAACTAATTAAGAATTATTATCTAGTAAGTATGGTGTAAATAACTAATATAATATTACTTCCCTAGCAATGCTGTTAATTTTTTTGTTCTCTAGAAAGTAATGATAAAAGTGAATGTCGACATTAGGGGTGGTAAACGAGCCGAGCCGACTCGTGAGCTCGATGAGCCGGTTCGAAAAAAACTCAATCTCAAAAAATATGGACAAACATCAATAAAAAGGTCATATAGTTTAATTGAATGTCAAAAGCAAGATACCTTTTTTGTTCAGCAATCATAATTTCCACCTCAGCCGTTTGAGGATCGTCGAGGTCATTCATAAATATATTTACATCACCAACCATGGCTGAGAAGAAGCGGTAAAAAAGAGTTAAAATAAATACCTTTTTTCTGTTAATTAGGTATCACATCACTGCAAAGCATATCTCTTAAGGAAACAGAACAACTCTTGTTAACGATATTTGAACTCTTGTTAAAGATGAAAATATGCAACAACGAAAAAAAGACATCGTGATCCAGAAGTTCCTTAGCACAGGGAATCTTAAGAAGAAAACACGTGTACGCCATTCAATTGTAACTCACTCAACACATAACACATAGTTCATATCGTCTGTGAAGCACTAAAATGGTGGTTTTACTAAATTAAAAGGCATGTAATAAGTGTATAATGAATGACCTTCAGTATGGGATTGTCCATGAACAAAGTCGCCAACCACCAACTCTTTGTCCAGCACTATAAACGTCTGCTCTGCAAAACAAGACCCAAAAAATCATAATCATCTCACGAAAACTAAATAGCACACACAATCAAATAATCGGGCGTAAACGTTGAATTCTTTATTATTAACTAGTCAGTGAACAAGTGTAATAATGCGTACTAAGGGGGTCTTGAAACCAAGAAATTTGCATCTCGTATTCTTGATCGAGAGTGAGAGGCTCGGAAGCAGTGGCTTGGAGAATGGTGGGGTCTTGCATCCAGATATGGTAATTGGGGACATGTTCTTTCATGTATGGGACTAGTATCACTTTTTCTCCTTCCAGGCTTGCCTTCATTCTTCCTTAATAATAACCCTGCATCAATTTAATAACTATGCAATTTCAGCACCTGATCAATCGAATTTCACCAAACCCTTTTATCACTAATGGTTAGGCCTCGTTTGATAGGCTTGATTTATCACTAATCAAGATTCAAAATTTCATTTGATAATGGATAGAGATTAAATGAGTCAAATATAGAGATGTATAGTTTGAGTGAGGCCTTAGATCAAACAGCTTATGTGCAAAGAGATGGGGAATAGGGGGGAAAAGATCCATTTTTTATCCACAAAGACGATAAAAATCAGAAGGGGAAGCAAGTACGATACGATTTTTTCAATGAATTACATTTGAGTTCTGGTTAATTACCTGTTACAGAGAGAGAGAGAGAGAGAGAGAGAGACGCCGGTGATGCTGTACTGCAGTTGGGCTGTGCTTTGTGTGTTGAAGCAAAGCCAAAGTGGAGCTCTACTTACTATCTGTAGTAGAATTAGGGGTTGAAATGGCAATTTATTTTTTTATTTTTTTCTATTTTAAAATGATATTTTACATTCTATAATCAAAAAATTCCGATTTTATTTTTCATTATTTTTTTTTTTGGATCAAAGTATGCATAATAATGTATAAGATTTTGATTTTCTATCCAATTTTAATTTCCCAAAAAAATTACAAAAAAAAAAAAGAAAAAATCAATACTCTTTAAAAATTATACTTATAATATGAAATATTTTATATTTTCCGTGAGAAATAAAATAATAATTTTCAATTTCCATCTATTCCAAAATCCGAAAAATAAAATCAATTTTATTAGCATAAGCAAGGCCCATTTTGGTTTATTGGGCCTCTAATTTTAGGCATTTGACTGATCTGCTCCAGTTTTAGGCCTCTAAATTTATATAGATTACAATATTACATTATTTATAAACAAATCTTAAAAATCCCAAAACTATTGACAGATTTTTGAAGTTAAGAAATCGTGTTATGTTTACACCAAAAAAAGTGGTTGACTGTAGCATGAAAATGAGATTAATAATATATTATATAAACTTTTAAATATATTTTTGACTTTTAGGCTGTTATAAAATGCTCCGTTAAATTTAAGAAAACATACACACAACAAGAGTTAGAATTGCTCTGAACCCAAATGATTGAGTAAGTATTTTTCTTCACTAGTCAAATTAAATTACATAACATTTATTTTCTTGATTTTGTTGGATTTTTTTTGATACAATATTGCACCAATATTTTTGGTTGCCTTGTTAATTATTTACAAGAAACATGCTTGTTTTGTTCTTATGGTCTTACAATTAATTTCCTAGTTTGTTGAACTTATGCGTTTTTCGATGAATACTTAGAGCTCAAATCTCATTCCATTACTCGAAAATTGTTGCAGCAGTGTCGCAATGGTTGATGATGGTAGTAAGAATAACTCGGACGAGTTCATTGGATTTGTCGAGGTTTGCATACATCAGGCAAGAGAGATACACAACATATGTATATATCAAAACCAGGATGTCTACGCCAAATTCTGCTCCACCGATAATCCCGAGTCGAAAATCTCGACCAAGGTTATCAACCAAGGTGGCAGAAATCCCGTTTTCAACAAAACCTTGAATCTAAGTTTCCGAAAACTCGATTCATCCCTAAGATGCGAGATATGGATGCTGATCGAGTCCGAAACTATCTCGAAGATCAATTCCTTGGATTTACGTCAGTGCCCCTTTCTGATATCGTATCGGACGAGAGTGGGAATTCGCCACGAGAGTTCGACTTGTCCTCGAGCGAAATTATGCATTCTCATGCGGGTTTTGTCGAATTGTCTTTTAACTACTCTGGAATAATATCTCACGAGTCTCATTCTGTATCGGTGGCTGATGTGGCTCATGAGCAAAATGTTTCGTGTGATCTCGATAGGATCGAATTCCCCGATCAAGAAACTGTGAATGAAAACGAAAGAACAGTTTCGGAGCACTTGAGATTCCCGTGTGACGAGCTTGACCCCCAGGTTCAGGGGGGTTCTTGCCCCCTAGAAAATGACGATAATGACCTCAGTTTGAAAGGGGGTTCTTGCCCCCTCGGAAATATAATGGCGATAATAACTTCAGTTCAAAAGGGGGTTTTTGCCCCCTTGAGAATGACGATAATGACCTGAGTTCGAAAGGGGGTTCTTGCCCCCTCAGAAATGGCGATAATAACCTCAGTTCAAAAGGGGGTTATTTCCCCCTTGAGAATGACGATAATAGCCTCCGTTCGGAAGGGGGTTCTTGCCCCCTTTCATGTATTGAGGTTAGTTCACTAGAAACGGGAGATGCGGAAAAACGAGATGATCATAAGGGAGGTGGTGGAGACGGGGGAGAGGGTGTTTCAGGTATTTTGCCTCTTGTCGTTAGCGATGAAACAAAAGAGACGGTGGTGCAAGAAGAGATTGTGGATATGTACATGAAAGGTATGCAGCAATTTACGGATGCTTTGGCGAAAATGAAGCTACCGATGGATACTGGAGATGGATCGAAAGTTGAAACGGATGATGCCAAAATGGAAAATAATCAGGCGGGCCCGAATGGGAAAATACAGGGATCGAAAAGCCCGGATCTTAGTAGCCCGAGGGTGTTTTACGGCAGTGGAGCTTTCTTTTGAACATGATTTCAAGCATATTATAATGCTTGTGCTTTTTCACATCTTTTGATCTTTATTTACTTTTTTGCTTTATGTTAAATTTGAATTAAACAGAATATTACGTAATTTGATTTCAGATAAAATAAAAAACCACATTCATGTAATTTCACTTCACTCCTCCACCAATCCCATTGATAATTATTAATATAATTGAAAAATACATAAGATAAATATATGGGTCGAGTATATAACTAAATAAATAAATAAATAGATAAAATTAACAAATGGAGCAAAAATTGCATTTTTAGGAATGAAAAGAGTAAAAAATGGTAAAAAAAATCCAATCTTGATGTTGGAATCAACAAATCGCATTCAAAAGAGTGTTGGATGGCGGTTAGCAATTAGGATCAGTGCTCTGTACTCTACTTTTTCCCTCCAAAAAAATTCAATCTTTTCACACAAGATTCAATTTTTAATTTTCCTTTTTTTATTTTCGGAATTCAAAATAAAAAAGCACTATAAATTCAAGTACAATCCATTTCGTCCCCACTCAACCACTCCTCCACCAATCCCTACTCAAGTTCAACCCCACACCAATCCCCACTAATCATGTCTCCTCCCTCTCCCCGCCGCTCCGGCGAGATCCACGTCATCGTCGGACCCATGTTCGCCGGCAAGACCACCGCCCTCCTCCGCCGTGTTATCTCCGAATCCGACTCCGGCAGGTCTTTCTCCATCCCCAATCTCTTTTAATTTTGACGAAATTAGTAGGAAGATTATAAATCAAAATAAAATGAAAAGGGTTTTTTATTTTTGAATTGTAGGAAAGTGGTGATGATAAAATCGAGCAAGGATAATCGATACGCAACGGATGCAGTGGTGACGCATGATGGAACAAAGTTCCCTTGCTGGGCTTTGCCAGATCTCTTGTCTTTTAAGCACAACTGTGGTGCCGAAGCATATTCCAAAGTAATTCATCATATTCCAATTATACCCTTGTGTGTCTTTTCATTTTCTTTGTTACTTCGTTGCTCAATGATTTGTTATGCATTCATTCTGTCAAGTGTTAGTTAGTGTGAAATTGTGGACTGGTTGTCAAGAAAACTGTTGATATTGCCTTGAATTGGGAATCAAGAAAGCCGTCTCTAACGTCGTTTGGATCGATCGATTCACTTGACAATGAAATTCAAGTCGTTAGCTATCAGTTTGAACTGTTTTTTTAGTTACTGTGGTAGATTTGAATCTACTTTCTTGAATAAAAAGTTGTTTCTGTTTTATAGTTTTTTACGTGTTCGACTGAGTTATATTGAGTGCTTTTTTTTTTACTCCGGGATCAATTGAAAAGGAAAGGGGCAAAAAAGACTTATAACTTTGTCAAGTTTCGATAAAATCGAGTAAAAGGTTTTTCAAAGCAGAGAAATTTCACAGCTGTGGTGGTGTAGACTGAATACATATAAGTGTTTGATATTTTCTGTAATAAATCCACTGATTTTTATTACAACTCTGTGCAGTTGGATGTGATTGGTATTGACGAAGCTCAATTCTTCGGGGACCTCTACGATTTCTGCTGTGAGGCAGCCGATCTCGACGGTAAAACAGTAGTAGTTGCTGGCCTCGACGGTGATTACTTAAGGTCAGATTTTGAGAAGTTTGTTTGTATTCTTGAAAAAGGACAAGTCTTTTCACGTACGTACGTAGTTATCTATCTATCGTTTGAAATAGTGAACATTGTATTTACGAAAAAATAAAAAAACGAACAGGAGGAGTTTCGGATCGGTGGTGAGTGTGATTCCACTTGCGGACACTGTAACGAAATTGACAGCACGGTGTGAAGTATGTGGCAAAAGGGCTTTGTTCACTCTGAGGAAGACCGACCAGACACAAACGGAGCTTATTGGCGGTGCTGATGTGTACATGCCTGTTTGCCGGCAGCACTATACGAACGGACAAGGTGGAACTGCTTCTGAAACATCTGCTGCTGCTGTTTAGAATGTTCTATTTCATTGTCTTGATTCTCTTCTCTTCTGTTTTCTTTTTTGTATAGTTTTAGTTTTATTATGTTTTGGAATGAGTTTAAGATGATTAGTGTTTGATGAACTATTGTTAATCAAGGCTTTATGATTATTGGTTAACTGTTAAACAAAATTCAATATGCATTTAGTATTAATTAATTAGCAGCTGTATACAATGGGATTAAGCAGTCTCTGTAAAAAAGAATTGAAATATGAACAGAGAAACATCCAACAAAATGTAATCATTTATCACAAGGTGACAAAATTATAATCATAATATATATACCAAATACCAAATGATGTAAACCATGATTATTATAATCTTAATCGGTTAATTATATAAATTAATCCACCATCATCATAATCAAAAGAGGCCGGCCATGACACTGTATATATTTATAATATCTATCTGTCATTATATTAAATATTTTTTTCTTATTGACAAAAGAAACAAGAGTCTATGTAAGAGACAAATATATATTTTAATATTCATATATTTTATATTATATATATATATATATATATATATATATATATATATATATATATATATATATATAGTTTGTAAGGTGTGAGTGACTGAGGAAACATCTGAAAGAAAGACAAGTATGGAGCAGATAGTGCACAAGAACTTGAAGGTCAACGGCATCAACATGCACGTGGCGGAGCTTGGTCAAGGCCCGGCGGCGGTGCTCTTCCTCCACGGCTTCCCTGAGCTCTGGTACTCGTGGCGGCACCAGATGGTCCACCTCTCCGGCAAGGGTTACCGCACTATCGCACCAGATCTCCGTGGCTACGGCGACACCGATGCTCCGCCTAGCCCCACCAGCTACACGGTGCTCCACATCGTCGGAGACCTGGTGGCGCTGCTCGACGCTCTGGGACTGGATCAGGTTTTCCTGGTGGGCCACGACTGGGGCGCCATCGTTGCCTGGTGGTTCTGTTTACTCAGGCCGGATCGAATCAAAGCTCTGGTGAACACAAGTGTGGCTTTTCAGCCAAGAAATCCTTTCGTTAAAACCATTCAGGGTTACAGAGATGTTCTTGGTGATGGCTTCTACATGTGCAGATTCCAGGTTTCTTTTTTTTTATCCAAAAAAAAATTAAAGAAAGAAAAACCCATAGATCTTGGGGAGAAAAAAAGAGAATCTTGATGTAGAAATAGTACTATTGACACTTGTAGATAAGGTTGCTGTTTATGTTGGACATTCATAAAATATTGTATATATGATTTTCATCCCTCAAGTTTGCACCGATTTCACATTTGATCCCTCATGTTCCAGTAATTTAACACTTTTGGTCATCTCCGTCGTCAATTTATTGTTACTCCGTTAGTTAAGGCAGTGACTTGATTCCGTTAGCTTTAACGGGAAATTAAAGAAAATGACTAAAAGTGTTGAATTTTTGAAATATGAGGGACCAAATGTGTGTTTTGTGAACATGGGACCATTTGTGAAATCGGTGCAAACTGTACTTTTCCCGATTTTCCCTTCTTTTTTTAAATTATTAATTTTTTTTTTTTTTGGGATAGGAAGCAGGAAAGGCAGAAGAAGCATTTGCAAGTACAGATACAGCATCTGTAATAAGAAGATTTCTGTCGGGACGTGATCCAAAACCACCGTGCATTCCCACTGAACTAAGTCTAGACATTCTTTTCAAAGCTCCTCCACCACCACTTCCCTCTTGGCTCCTCCCTGAAGATGTTGATTACTACGCCACTAAATTCGACAAATCCGGCTTCACCGGCGGTCTAAACTACTATCGAGCCATGGATTTGTAACTCATTTCATTTAATTACATATATCATTTATGTATACATACATACATTGTAAGTTTTGATGAAGTAGTTAAGTTTGTTTTGTTTGCATATAGGAGTTGGGAGCTGACAGGGCCTTGGACAAAATCCGTAATAAAAGTGCCGGTCAAGTTCTTGATCGGTGACATGGATGTAACTTACCATTTTCCGGGTGTGAAGGAATACATACAAAGTGGTGGCCTCAAGAAATATGTTCCCCTTTTAGAAGAAGTTGTGGTTATCGAAGGTGTTGGCCACTTTCTCAACCAAGAAATCCCCGACCTAGTCAGCCAACACATCCTCGACTTCATCTCCAAATTCTGATATCATTCGTATTTCGTACCACTGATCATTGTTATTTGTCTTGTCTGAAAAATCAAGAGAATAATCCATTATTCCAAATAAATTTCTATTACCACATATGTGGGATATATAGATGATGATTTTACAACTTGTTCTTGTAAGTACAAATAATCACGAAATAATATATATTTGAGTTAAACGTCGTTTTCGTCTGTGTTGTTGTTGATGACATCAGCGAGAAATGGGTCGTTGAGGAGATCGGAGGCCGAGGGTCTCGATCTGGGCTGGCCGACGCACTTTTCGATGAAGGATTTGAGGTCGGGGTGTGTGACTTTGTCCATGGCACGTGGCATCACCCCACTGGTCACCTTCTTGTAAATCTTGACGAGGCTGTCACATTCGGTGTAGGGTATCTCGCAAGTGGCCATTTCAAGTAAGCACATACCGAAAGAGTATATGTCGACCAGTTCTGTGTAGTTCTCCTCGTAGAGCTCCGGGGCCATGTACTCGGGTGTTCCTAATAATGAGTGGGCCGCGTGGTTCTTTCCGACCATTGTGGCCAATCCCAAATCCCCGATCTTCACCTACAAACGGGACAAAATAAAATTAGGATCATTATGTATTTTCTAATTCAACTTGAATCATCTAGATTAGATGTCGCATGAGAGAGTTATGCATGAATGAATGAACAATGCGTTAATCAACAATAAGTTTACTTCAATCCCCTAAGAAAAGCCCTTTTATACGCATGAATGAACATAAACGAAACATCAACCAGAAGACCAAAAAAGAAAAGCAACTAAATTTTTTACCTTGCCAATATTGCCATTGATGAAAATATTACTACAATTCAAATCTCGATGAATAACGCAAGGCTCGTGAGTATGTAGATACTCCAATCCCCTAAGAATCTGCACACCCCATTTTTTCAGCGCCTGAATCGAAACGTGCCGATGCCTTTTCCGGTAGTCCCTCAAGTTTCCGGAAGCACAAGCCTCCGTAATAAAATTGAAAGTATTATGCTCCACATCTTTCCAGAAATGGTACATAACAATAATGTTTTCATTATCAAGAGTCTTGAGAAGCTCGATCTCGGATCGGAGCCTAATGATGACCGTTGGATCGCTGCTGAAGTTTCTGAGGCGGACTTGGTTCCATGCCACGTCAGTGCCTTCCCGCTGATCGAATGCACGGTACACTTTCTTGACGGCCCCACTTCCTAAGAGGGAGGAGTAACGCCCGAATCGGCCCGTGGGGTCCATCTCCACAAAGGGTTCCGATTCTTGATCGTCGGATTCGTCGTTTGTTGTGCTGTTTGATGGAGGCATTTTGATTGTGGGTGCGAAAATTGGCTAAAGAGGGGAAGGGAATTGATTATTATACCTGATTAAGATTGAGAAAAAAGGGCAATGGAAATCAGAACACTTGAAATTTTGTGAGGAATTTATAACATATTTCAAAGTAGCAATCTTTTTATTGAAAAACCAAGAATGGAATAACTGATTCACACACACACACACACACACAAAAAAAAATCCTAGAGAAAAATAGAGGAACTAAAGAAAGAAAACTCCAACCTGCAAGATCCCTTTTTTATACAAGGTTGTGATGCTTAAACACCACCATGAGAACATTCATTAAACAAAGAACAACCTTAACAAAGTATGTATGCTGTAATAAACCTATAAACAATAAAACCAAGATATTGTAATGGAAATAATTTACCTGCAATTCTTCAAGAAAAGGGAAAAGGGAAGAAAGCTAAGACGATATTGAACAAATGAGTTGAAATCAAAGCATGAAATGAAAGAAAGGGATACTTTGATATTCAGCTACCTATATATACAAGTTCATACAGTGGGTGGTTTTGTAATTTGATTTGATAAGGATTTGAACAAAGTTGTGTCCTTTACGATTTATTAGGTTTGGCATATTCATAATGACAGTGTAACGCCATTAAGTAAAGTCAAACACATAAGATTATAAGAATATGCTTTTACAAATTACTATTATCGTTGACATTCAATTGATTAATGCAGAATCACATGTTCTTTAGTGAAATTAAATTACAAAGTCAATATATTACAAATACCTCTTTCATTTTGCTTTTGATGTATGAAATCCTAATCGATTTGGTTGAAAAGATAGAGGGTGTTTAAAAACTTAAGTTTGAACTTATCTTAATTTGTTTAAGAAAAAATAAAAACTTTGCCATAAATGGGTTTTTTTTAATGTGCAACTGTTGATTGCAGCGTGTGAATTCATTGATGAACAAACTCAAAAGATCCAACATTTGCTGTCATAATGAATGATGTAGGAAACCCAACTAAAAAGGCATCACGGATCCCCATGCACAATCACACACTTGTTTTGTACAAATCCCTTTTCAATAACAGACTGTAATTTTGAGTGGGCTCAACTGCAATCCATGTGAAAACATGTTAGCTTGGAGTCATCTCTAAAACATGTCGATACACTTTTTCAAAGCACCACCTGTTTCTGTGTCAATGCAGCAATCTAACGGACAAACTAAACAACGGAATCGCAAGGGATAGGCGTTTACTAGCAAAATCCAGCAATGCATAGATGAATTTTCGACACCAATAAAGCAACAAATCTGTATGGGAGGAAGAATATAAACGAAACCATAAAAAAATCGTCGTCTTCATAAATAATAATAATACAACAATCTTGTCATTCTTTTGCATCCAACTCCAATTCATGAAAAGTAAGTCTTAGTTGCACAACTTCCATCCTTCAAGAAGTATATGACCAGAAATACATCCACTCAAAGATGAATAAGAAACAGAAAACAAACACACAAGTAAACACCCAAACATTAGACTATATCATTATTTCAACACCCAAATGTTCGAGAAAACATACTGCTTTACATTCCACATACCATCTCCGATACAACAGCACGAAGAGGTAATTCATCTCAGATTACCAGTTTACCAAGGTGGATTAGAGCCCTCTCTCACAGAGGGAGATCTTGAACCCATGCTATCTCTCCCCAACCTAGATGTACTCCTCGTACTTTTAGGAGTACTTATTCCAGGGCTCGAACTACGATAACTTGCCCTCAAAGACTCATCAATAGACTGCGACGACTTAGCAATCGCACTCCTCATAAACTTCTGTGCAGCACTTGAAAGAACCCGCGCACTTGGGCTAGCACTCCCTCCTCTAACCGGTGAAGGCAATGGTGGTTTCTGAAACATCTTAGACCTCTCTCTGATCTTCTTTGCAGCTTCTCTAGACAAAGAATGCGCCTTTACATCCCTTGTAGGCGGCATAGGGATTTTAAACTGCGGCCCATTACCACTACCGCCAATATCAATCGGTGTGTCCTCTGGCTCTAGCCTCAAAGGGGTCCCTTCGATTTCTCCCCATGTTATAAACGGTGAGTCATCCACCCCTGGAGCAGGAGAAGGTGTTTTCACAAAATTATATCCATTATCCGCCTTCTTCTCAGACTCGACATAGAATCTATTAGGCGTCTTCTTCATGTCTTCAAGATCATACTTCTTCACCTTATCACCATCCCTATTCGATATTGGATTCGGAGTAGAACCAACAACAGGCATGTAAAGCACTGCAAGATTATCGTCGTCGTTGTTCGATGTAGTAACACCCATTGCTTTTGCATTGAAACGTGTATTCGATTTGAGGATCTCCTTCGTCATTCCTTTGAGCCTCAGGTTTGTTTCTTCCTCAGTCAACGGCATCTCCCCTCTATCAGCTGGATGATACATCAATAAGTTCTTTGGCGTGTATTTCCACCCTTCCAAAGTACTCACTGGCTGATTCGATGTGCCATAGCCGTCTGTAGAGCTGATCTCTCGTTTACTCCCATTCTCGATCAAATTATCCCCTTCGGTTTCTCCACACTCCAACAAATAACTATACTTTTCCTTCTTCTTCCTATTCACTTTCTCCAGAATCTTCGAGAAGCTTTCGTTGTCCTCGCTCGTGTACTTCCTGAAAAACTCATCAAGTGGCACTGAAACATCGACTTCTTCTTCTCCATCACCACTACCACCAACACCGACGGATTCATCATTCAAAATATGATCTTTATTCAGATTATGGTGGGAGGGGGTAACAGAGGTAGTTCGGAAAAAAGACGAACGAGGGGTTGCAGTGGTGGATCGGATCGAAGCATCAGCCGCGGCGGAGTCGCCGGCTTTCCTCAGGCGGCGGCGTTCAATGATTTTGAGTTGGGCATCGCGGATGAGAACCGGGTCGTGGGTGCGGACGGCCTGCAGCCAGTCAAGGCGATCGCGAAGCTTGGGGATGTCGGGGAAGTAGTCTCGCTCGATGATCTTCTCGATGGCGGCGACGTAAGAATCCTCGTCCAGAACGGTGGGGCTGCGGCGGCGCTTTCGGGTGTCGGAATTGGGGTTAGGGTTTGAATCGGAGGAGACGGAAGGGGCGGGGGAAGGAGTAGAGAGGTGGCGGGGGGAGTGGCCTGGGGATAACAACATGATTGATTGATTCTGAGAGAGGAGAAATTGAGATGCAGACAGAGATTTGAAGAACTAGGGTTTGGAATTTGGGGCAATTGGATTTGAATTCTGTGTTTTGAGGTTCGTTTGAGTCGACTTATGACGGTGGGGTTGAAAAGGGAGTATTTTATATTTTGCACCTTTGAAATAGATGTAATTCCTAAAACGCACCCTTAAATTATAAAACTAGCATAATGCACCCTAATTCTATAATTGCTGGATTTAGCATATATATATTATTTATTTACATGATGTTAATATTTTTAAATTATTCAACTCGCCACCTACCCTATTGATTTGGCTCTATTATGTCGGATGGACTAATGAGCTCGTTATGTGGGAGAGTAGAGACATTGTTTTAGCGAGCTTGGTACTAAGAATTTTGTTCGAACGAGCTTCTAAAGAAACATTGTATTTCACAACGTTATTCAGTTGGCAAGCCCGATAAATCTGTTGAGGTCCATACTTTTGTGTTCATAATATTTAATTAATAAGCCCAGAAACAACTGTATATTTTGATTTTAATTTTAAAACAAAAACTTGAAGCCCAAATAGAAGATGACAATTGAGAAGTGGTTAGTGGATTAGGGTTGGCTATACTTGAAGCAATAACACAGAGCTTATCAATAATCCAACAACGGCTATAAATCAAAAAGCCCATCTACAAATTCTCTATAAATAAATACCCTTTCTCATACCCCAATTACAAACAACCACCCACAATTAGGGTTCTTCACAAATCAAATCTACAGCCGGCACTCAGAAAAACAAACAAACACATGTATTTTAATTTCTTAGATCTGTTGTTGGTATTATTTCATACGCACGCGGCGATTGATTCACATGAAAAATTGAGGCGAGCTAAATCTGTGTTCGTATGACTCAATTAGTGAATTAAAAAAAAATCGCCGCAAGAAAAAGCCTCTGTGATATTTCCGAAGGTAATAATTTGGTGGGGGCGTCCTCATATCCTATCGCCTTGGGTAGCGGATTTCTGCTATTATCTCTTGGGATTGGCCATGAGTAGTAAGACATTTCTTTCTTCCTTCTTCTTCTTCCTTAATTTTTTTTAATTAAATTAATTAATTAACTAATTAATTGTTTAAATGATTTTGGCGGCCTGTGATGAGAAACACATATAAAACACACACACCATCTTTCGGGACTTAATGGCCCTCCTTAGAGGGCCTTGCTGATTTTATTCTGCAATTCTGAGGCTACCTTTTTTTTTTCTAAATTTAAAAAAGAAAATAAAAATTGAAAAAAAATTGTGCTTAATGACGGTCCAGTACTGCTGAGATTAATGAGCAGTACTTAACATACTCTTAAGCTAAAGTAATTAGTCACTTTTTGTCTTTCAAGTCTCTTTCTTCTTTATCTAAGTTTGAGACTATCCACGCTGTGAAACATCTTTACTTTTTTCATTTATCATTTTCTTTTTTTTTTTGTTTTTTCGACCATTTTTATTTTCTACCATGCTTTTTGATTAAATATGTGACACGTCTTTAATAAAATGGATTGGAAATTTCAATTCCTCATTAATTCTATTTATAATTATTTTTTAATCCAGTGTTGAATTTACCTTAATCTTGTTTGCAAATTCGTTCACGTATAAGCTGCTAGATTAAGGTCTCATTTATAATATTAATAGTTTAACTAGTATATTTTTCAGACGGCACGTTTATTTTATTAAATAAAATTAATTATATATAATACTGGTAATTAACAAATTCAATAGAAATCTTGTAAATTCAATTCTACTTCAGTGACATAATTTCTCAATTATTTTTTAATTGGTAAAAGTTACAAATCGAAATGAATATATAAATACCTTGAATGCTAGATGAGATAATGGGTAATACCTTTACTTTGTTATGTCATAATTGTGTAACTTAACAAAGTGTAAACTTCAATTGTATAAAAAATATTACTTTGTTATGTCATAATTTTGAAATTTAACTATTTTGGAATATAAATGTAATCTTCTATTAGCAAAGACTACTATTTCTATAAAGTGTAAACTTTAATTGGCAAAAATTTCACTTTCAAAATATTAAGTTTAACAAATTGTATCTTTCACTTGCGACTCGCCCGTTGTGCGGATTTTTTTGTTCGATTTACAATTATAAATAATCTATATTATATGGTTCCATTATGTAGTTTCTCAAATTGCAAAATAAAGAAAAAAAAATGAGAATATTTTTTTTTAATCGAGAACGGATTGCTAATGTCTTCCACTTATTGAATAGGGTTCTATGCTCGGTCCGTGACCCCTGGATGCCGAAGGCGCCCTTGGGGTTATCTCGTAGTTCCTATGGGGTGGAGATGATGGGTCGGTCCATTGATTTTCCTTCCCTTTTTTTTGCCACATTTCGCTCAAAGGGTTGAAGGGAGATAGTGCATCAAGTTGTTCGCAAGGGCCAACTTGATCCTCTTCCCTCAGGGACCCTGGGAGAGCCACCGACTCCAACTATTGTCCATGTATGATCCATACTAGATTTGACCAATTGCCCATCCTACCTCCTCCTTTGTCTTAGTAGAGTCTTTTAGTGGCATGTTTGGTCCTCTTTCCCGTTACTTAGACAAAAGGACCCGTAAGAGCAACTGTAATCCAAAAAATTCAAAATTGAATTATCAAATATTCAATTGAAATTTGAGATAACAATTTAATATTGATTAAAATTTATCTATTCCAACCATGATTATTAAATTAATTATCAATTGGAAGTTTGTGGGTGATTTTATTTTTAATTGTCACATCTCAATTTATGATTTGATGTTTATATGATTATATTTTTGATAATCAACTTTCAGCATGTAAATTTACACCACAAGATATGATAAATCAAAATAGAGCTCTCTTTTAATAATCCATTGGAGTTACTCTAATAATATATTACATGTTTCCATCAAAAAAAAAATATATTACATGTTTACTTTCAAATAAGGATGAAAATTTGACTTGCACCGTTGAGTACCCGCTCCTGCCCCGAAAATCGACCCGAAAAAATATGGTGCGGGCATGGGGATTAATGTAAAATTTTAAATTGGTTACAGACTCGTACTTATTTTGCATTTTACTTTAATATATATTTATCTAAATTTTTTGAGGATTTTAACGGGACGGGTACCCGCATAATGTTTACGCGGACAGGAATAGATAGGGATTCCTGACAAAAAATTTTACAGGAATGAAAATGGGGATTTTGAAACATGGCAGGGACGGAGATTGCAAAAGCCGCCTTATTACCATCCCTACTTCCAAATCTTGCTTTTGTGTGATAAGTCAACCAAAATGCGTAACCATAACAAACAAATCATGTTCAAGGGTAAGAAAAATGTTGACAAAGAAGATCGGACTAAAATTGTTATACAACACACTCTCGTTATTGCACCAATTAAAATATATTGTAACTATTGGTCTATGTTCTCAAAATATTTCATTTTCTGTAACTTGTCATTAGTTATCGGAATATTAACACAAGAAAATAAATAAAAAATAAATCAGTAAAAGCTACATCTCATCGCAGCTTTCATTCGAACGAAAAGAGTGCGATAAATGCATTATTATCACATGATATATATTACTTAATAATTATTATGTTCTTAATAAGTTACAAATGTATGATTATTTAGTAAAAGGGTAAATATACCTTCTTAAAAAAAATATATATACATGTCTGTGAAATTTTACACTCGTAAAATACTCATGTGATTTTAAATCGTAAATCTATATAAATAAATGAATTGTATAAAACTACAAGGTCTATTTCACTTTTATAAAATCGTGAAACTCAATATTGATTATCTTAGATGGAAAAGAAAAAAAAAATACATACAAAAAAGTTTGTATGTATATGTATATGTATATGTAGGAGTTAAAGAGTTTGGTCCAACTCGCATTCGCAGGTAATAGGTGTGCTCCTATTCCTATTTACTTGGTCCAAGTCAATTTCTTCTCCCACTTCTTCATATTTATACATACCCAGAACCTCTTTCCATCGGCGGCACTCCTCCTCCGCTCTCCGCCGTCATCACCGCCGCCGCCGCCTCGAAGATGCCAAACGCTTAATTAATTAGGTGATTTATCTTTTCTTCCTTTTCTATCTCTCTTTTCAGTTTTGTTTTTTTCTGAATTGGAGCCCTCAATTCCTCGGCCGAAACGATTTCTATTTTGTTCTTGTTACCTGCTTTAAATTAATTATTATTTCCTCCATTTTTCTTACTATTCCTTCCTTTTTAATTACTGTGTTTTAATTTCTTCAAACTGTGTTCATTTCTCATTTCCAATTATTTGCATTTTCGACTACATATGTGAGTAGTTATCTCAATTTTGGCTATTGACTTTGTTTATGCCCTTTTCCTTGTTCACTGAGGCTGAGTTTATATTGAACTGAACTTTGTTGAGTGATTTTTATATCACCAAAATTCAGGGAGGCTATATAAATAAATAAATAAATAAATAAAAGGTGAAAAAAAGGAGAAAGAATTGTTGAGTGATGATATTCGGGTAGGGAAAACCGCAATTGAGTTCTGGTATATGTAGATTGTGTGTTTTGTTAACTGTTCTAGGTCAAATTTAGTAGTTGTGTGTGCTCTAATTACTCTTTACTCATATAGCTGTAGTATTATTTGGGATTCGGATTTTATTAGGAAATGTTATGCTATGTGTACAACCTATGGTAATGGGGATTATCATACGTTTTGCTCTTTATTTGGTCGTGTTCTAGATTTAGAAGGTATGCTTTTGCTAAACCATTTGTCGTATTCTTTTAGTGTTTTATCTTCTTGTGTTTGGGAAATAAATTGTTACGACAACCAACATTAAGACAGCTGGTAGCTAATACAATTTGGAATTCTAAAACCTCAACTATGTTGACAAGCGATGATCCTCACACACACAAACACACACATTTATATCCGCATATGTTGAAGATGGATATTTATAATGCGTTTTCTCGTTTCTGGGCTGTTGGATACATATATGTTTTTCTTGTCCTTCAAAGAATTTTTTATTAACCTGTCTCTCACTTTTGAGTGATGTTCAACTCTTTGATACTTATATTTCTGTTTACTCAAGTTATTACCATGCCTCTGTTCTTCCTTGGATATCAAGTTGCTTCTGCTTCATCGTTTTTAACAAGGTCCAGAGATTATTATGATGCTTTATGAAGAATTGACTATGCCCATTGTTACTGTTTTGACTGATACAATGGAATACATGTTGGTTTGCAGTTTCCTAAAACAATTGCAGCAGAAAATAGGATTTTTTACGAGGATTCATCAGCTGAACTGCTGAAGAAAAACATTCACTATATAGTGGCATGCAGCAAAACATCAACTTGCAGTTAACGAAGAAGAAAACTGAGCAAAAGAATGCCTGAGAAAGAACCAAGTAATATATCACCGAAACAGAATCCCGACACTGGTAACAATGCATCACAAGAATCACATGAAGACAAGTCTTGTGTTTTGGTGCAGACAGAAACCTCTGATTCTAGAAACAATGTTTCACAATCCCATGAAGAAGAAGAAAGAACTTTGTCTAGTAAGAACGAAAACGATTCCGATATGCTGCTGCAAGAACCAAGTTCAAATCCCGTAGTCCTTTCACAAGAAATGAATCCAGCACTAGCCTCTCATCTTCCGATCGATGATAACCTTTGGAAAAGTGCAGCAGATTAGGACTTGGACATTGTAGTTCATACGTCAGAGTCTGACAAAGGATAATGGTCTCTAGTGTATCCCAAGATTTCCCTAAACCACAAAAATGG
>NW_012192934.1:157884-169189 GCF_000504015.1 Erythranthe guttata
AACTGCCAGGCGAAAAAGCAGGTCGAGAGATCGCACGACGGGTGTAAAACAGACATCAATTATCTTGGAACTCATCATCATCAAAAACCGCAACATAGTTCCCAAGTAACTCCCGTCTTTCAAGTACAAGAAACACCCATCGTATCTGCAATAAAAGGTAAGTTTTAACATAGCTTAGTTCCTAAATATTGACTTGTTTTTTTTCTCTAAATGTTCAAAGGGTTATTATTGACTTTCGTTTGACCTTTTTAGCGGATGCTGAGCCAATCATTGACCATGGAGGTGCAAATCTACAAATGGTGCCGTTTGGGACATCCCATCAATCGATTGTTCCAAGAAGTGCTGATGATGTGATTGTAGCAGTTCCTTGTTCAACTAATGATGATAATAATAACTATAATAAAGAGGATTATTCAGACACTAAACGACAGTATGCTCTATACCTCGTATTGCATTCATACCTCTATGCTTAACTGTTATTTGTTAATCGAGTGATGATTTTTTGCCAAACAGGAGAAGAGAAATAATATCTGGAGATGAGAATGTGGTGAGTAAACCTCATAGCGAGTTACGGCATGTTGTTCAAACTCTGAGTGGGGTTGATGTTATTAATGATGGATACCGCTGGCGTAAATATGGGCAGAAGTTGGTGAAGGGCAATCCAAATCCTCGGTAACTAAAATTTTAATTTACTTCTGCAGCATCTTTTTTTTTTTTTTTTTTTTTTTATGTGCTGCATTTTACTGAATAAAAATACGAAACTGTTTATCAGCTTCCTAGAAACTTTTTCGGGTCGTAGGATTTTACATGTAAAAGAGAAACCTAATCTCAGTTGTGTATATGTTGTGTAGGAGTTACTACAGGTGTTCAAATGCTGGTTGCCCAGTCAAGAAACACGTAGAAAGAGCCTCCCATGATTCAAGGCTAGTTATTACAACATACGAAGGACAACACGAACATGAAATGCCACTACCTAGGCCGCCTGTAAACCAAAGTACACCAAGAAATGATGCTAATACGATCACCGCAAATGGAGAATCGAGACCCAAGCCCGAAGAGAACAATCCCGTTTCACTTGAAATGGTTGTTCATCTTACTGCCAACTGAGAAAGCAAATTCCTACTGCAGGCCTTTTTTCCAATGCTATCGTTCGAGTTAAATAATTTTATAATCATATAATAACATTTTCTTCTTTATTCATTTTATCATTGTACTTTGGAGTTAGTAGGGATTCTTGATCTTAAATGAGGGATTATGTTTACTGTAATCGCTAGTTCGACTCTTGTTTAATTCGTCGCGGGCAGTGGAATAACTTGTAGTAGTTGTATGATTGACTCATTTGTCTTGAGAGATTAAAAATGTATTGTAGATTTGATCTGAGTTGTATATATTCTTCTTCTGAGGCAAGACTACAAGATATTTTGACAATTTCCATTTTTGTCCTTGATGCATGATGGATTCACATCTGTATATTTATTACAATTAACAAAATGTCATAATGTAAAGACAACAACATCATAGTACAAACAAAATGCAGGTGCTGTCATTTCCAGGCAGAAGCAGCCACCAAATCTCTGTTCAACCAGCCAAGATAAAGTGCACCATCTCTCTCTTCAACACTAAATCTATTACACCAACTCTCCATCAACTTCTTGATTGTACCATTCACCAAAGAACTCAATGGAAATTGTCTGAAACCAGCCATTTTAAACCTCGATTTCCACTTCCCAAGCGTCTCGTGCCTCTCCACTCTCTCTCCTCCCTCACATGCAATTACGTTCACTACGTCTCTTGCCAAACAGTGCTGCTCCATGTTTATCCTCTCCTTGTCCTCCCTCGACACCGTCACATCGATCGACTCGAACATCGCTGTGTAGTAATCCAATGTTTCAAGAAACCTTGGATAGAACGCAGCCGTGTTTGTATTCAATTCTTGCTCCACTAAAGTCACCACTTTCGGATTAAGTCTTTTCACCATCCTCAAAACGGTACTTACACTTTCATCGGGCGTGCGGTGCAAGACGAATGCAAAATTCACCGCAAGTGCTTCTTTTTGGCCCGATTGAGTGACTAGGTTTTCGAGGTGGGCTCCACTAGAGGAATTGAACTCGAAAGGGACTTTGAAGCTCTTGGCCAGCTTCGATAGCCTCCGCCCCACGATGTTCGATCCACTGCCACGTGGCGCATATGCTGATGTGGCATCATCGATGCCCGTTATCCGAATACGGGGCGGCCCGCCGGGTCGGGCGGCGAAGGCCTGAATCAGAGGGACCCACTGGCTCCCTTGGCCTATTTGGAAATCGATTATATGAACCCTCTCTTCATCCTTCATCGCTTCTGCAATAGCACCGTTTGCTGACATGTATCCGTATTTGAAATAAGGGCACGCTTCGTGGAGCAATTGCGTATACGATAGAAGCTGGCGATTCACGGGCTCCCGGGATTTGTATAAGAACCTTCCGGAAGAACTCACCCTAGCAACGAGCCCTTCGAGCATGTATGCTCCTAAACGCTGTAACGGCTCGCCGGAAACCGACACCAGCTGGCGTAATTCAGACATCAACCTTTGTGACGTTGGCACGTCATCGTTCGAAACGGCCTTTGCGCACGCAATAAGCACCTGCTTTAAGTGGTCCCCTCTCGGCGTGGGCTCCACAATCTGTCGCCAGCTGTCAATCTCGGCCGAGGCCAAAAGGGTATTCTCGTAATTTTCAAGAAAGTCAAGATCCGGCCCGAACATTACATTCTCGAGTTCTCTCAGCTTGTGCTTCAGTTCGTTTGCATCTTCTTGGTGGGATAATGAGCTCTCGTTGTTGGGTGAGAAAGTGACGCTCGAAGGTGAGTTGTAACAAGTTTCGATTAGCAAAGATGACTCTAGTGTACAAAATCGATCTTGAAAATTGTGGCTCGAGTTTTGGGGGTTTAAATTATGACACTGTTGAGGTGAGTAGGATTCGAATTTTAGGACGGGTTGACAGCAAAGCGTGTTAGGCATTCTCGATCGGCTATGATGTCCAGATGCTTGCATCGAAAAACAGGAGTTTTGGAATCCCTTTTACAGCTGGAAAATCAAGAAAAAAAATCAGATTAAGAGAGTGTATGAATATAGAATATCATAACAACTCTTCTACTACGAAAAGGGTCATAATTTCATCGAAACATCGAAAAGTTAGATTAGAAAGTCAAACACAATAGGGTCAAATGACTTGAATTGTCTTGCCAACGAACACGAAATCAGACGAGTTGACTCGGGTCAAAGCACGAAATTGGACGTTCTTAGTCCATTCTTTGCAGGAATATAACACAAAAAGCTCAAAGATTTCTCCAAGTCTCCTTGTCCCATAACGCAAGAACTCTAAAATAATAGCAAATGAAACACAACTAAATGCATATAAAACACGAATTATCCTTTGATATTCGGACAAAACCAAGAAAAACAAAAATCATCCAAAATGTAGTCCTAAAACTAGAATTAGACAACTTTTTAGTAGTAGCTCTAGCAAGTAATTTACAGACTTAAAGAAAAAGGGTACAAAAAAAAGATACAAAGATTTAATCTTTACGATAATTTAACTTATTAACATCCACCCTTTAATTCTTTTTTGCTTTTGAATTTATTTACTGAAACTCTAAGAAAACCCACACATTAATAATTGACAAGAAGTTAAAAAAAAAAAAACAAGAAATAGTAATAATCAAGATGAAAGAGAGAAAGTAAACCTTAAAAGTTGAAGAATCACAGGTTCATCAGTTGTCTGTATGTGTACTGTAATTTAAGTTAACACCACCAAGAAAGAAAGAAACAGTGTGTGTTGTGTTTTCTAGAGAGAGAAATATTGAGAGAAACAGAGAGAGGTTTGTTCTTCGGTGTCCGTGATAGCAAGTCAGTCACCCAGTAATGTAAATTGTTTTTCTTTATTATAAATCAATGAAGTGAATCATTACCCTTGGAGTTGAGATATATTCACGTTACTGCCACTCTGAATCAGTGAAGCTTAATGATTATTATACTTTAATTAAGATTAATGATTAGTTAGATAATTAGATTAGATTACAAAGGCAAAAATATCAAGATGACGTAGGAAGAACTGCCTTCCACTCCACCACTCAACTCCCACTCTCAATTATCATCAATTATCAATTACATCATTTAATGCTTATCTTTCACTTTCTCTCAACTACTAATAAACTATTAATTATTCTCTAATTAATATTCCTATCTCTATTCTCCACCCTCCATTTATACTAATAAAACAACAATCCACGACGTTTCGGAGTTTCAAATAATACATGTTTTTTTTTTTATCATTATTATTATATACTATGCAAAAAAAAAAAAAAATGAATACATATAAATAAAAAATATCCCCAAAAGAATTGTGATGGGATCACAAAGCCCAGAGATTTGAGGAAAAGAGAATTTTGTCTCCTATTTTACTCATAATGGTGTCCCACAATCTTATTGTAGATAAATAAATTTTATCCAAAAGAAAGGGACCATTGTGCAATTACGAAACAAGGAATTCTATTTAAATTCTATGGCCCATGGCAATTCCGTAATTAAATATTTAAATTCAAATCAAATCAAGATTATGTGCCGTATATTGGTATCTATATTTAAATATCAATTACATATTTTCTATTTTAAATCTAGGGATTTAATTAAATTAATTCCTAAATTAAATAGATAATTGATTTTAAATATATATTTACCAGTAGAATTATTTATTCTCTTCCAAATTATAAGGGATAAATATCAATTAATTATTGGCCAATAGAATTGTTTCTTCTCTTCCAAGTTACAAGAGATAAATATCAATTTAAATCGGGCCAATCAAATCGCGCCACATCATCAGTAAGGCCCATCAAGGACTCTTATTCTACCACTATAAATAGGAATCCTCCCTCCACAATTAAAAACACAACTGAAGGAGCAGAAATCGTAGGAGCAAAATTCTCTCTACAATTCAAGAAGCAAGGAAGAAGAATTCGTAGGAGGTAAGATTCTCTCTCTACATTCAAAGTGTTCTTCGTCATATTCGAGGTGTTCTTGAGCAAATTCAAGGCGTTCTTCGTCAAATCTAGCGTTCGATCCGAGATAACGGTGCCAAACCTTCGGATTAACGTTAATCAATTCAAGTCAAGATCACTGGAAGATTGAAGGGCCAAATCCATCAAGAATTTCAAGATCTTCAAGTCAACGCCCGTCAAAGTTCAACAAATCAAGATCGAAGGAAGATTGAGGGGCCAAATCCATCAAGAACTTCAAAATCTTCAAGTCAAATCAAGTCAAAGTTCAACGTTCGATCCGAGATTCAAGTCGCAAGACCCTCGGAAGACGTTATTCAAATCCAAATCAAATCCGGAGAAGATCAAATCAACGACTCGTCTCCGAAATTCAAAGTCAATCATATATTTTTCTTGAGAGAATAATCAGAGGATTAAAATAGAGATTGTAGCCCGCAATTTATTTATTTTAATTCAATAAAATCATCTTTGTTCAATTTTTCTTGTTTGTTTATATCGCAGATAAGAATTTGTTGTTACAAATTTTGGCACGCCCAGTGGGACACCTCTACCTCTCATCTCTTCTCTCTCTCGAAGATCCTAGTAGTTGTTCTACGTTCACGATGAAGGCTGCTACTTCAAATTCATCAAGCATGGGCGTAGTTACAAGGAGTATGGCTAAGAAGCTGCAGACATCCTCCGAGACTAGCTCAACGCCCCAAATCATCGAAAAAGGCTCGTCACCTCTCGTCAACACAGGTGGAGGCGTGGAAGGATCTAGAGGAGAAGCTTCGTCATCCACGTCCCTTTCAGCATCAAACTACTCTGAGGTGGCTCCCGTCATGACGACACATGCTACGACCATGGAAGAGCAGATGGCGATCTTGACCAAGGCCATTGAAGGGTTAACAAAGCACATTCAAGAACAAGACTCCCAAATTGCGATGTTGCGGGACAAGGTTGACGGTAGTCACGACATGGGAAAACAAGGCGAAAATCACACCGAAGCTGAAACTTCTGCAAGGCGACATCCAATCCAAAGGGAGAAGAGCCCGGCTGAAGAATTCCAGGTTTCGTCAGAGGGGTTGATTCCTATAGACCAATTGAAAGAGTTCATCATGGGGACTATCAAAGACAAATTCAATGAGGGTTCAAAATCGTCGTCAACATACACCAAGCCATACACTCTAAGAGTAGACGACTTGAAGATGCCAATTGGTTACCAACCCCCGAAGTTTCAGCAATTTGATGGCAAGGGCAACCCAAAACAGCATGTGGCACATTTTGTTGAAACTTGCAACAATGCTGGGACTTTTGGAGACTACCTCGTGAAACAATTTGTTCGATCATTGAAGGGGAATGCTTTTGATTGGTATACGGACCTAGAGCCGAACTCAATTGACAGTTGGAGTCAAATGGAGCAAGAATTTTTGAATCGCTTCTACAGCACCCGAAGAACAGTGAGCATGATCGAGCTCACAAACTCTCGCCAGTGGAAAGAAGAGGCCGTCATTGACTATATTAATCGCTGGAGGAATTTAAGCCTGAATTGCAAGGACCGATTGTCAGAGGCCTCAGCTATCGAGATGTGCATTCAAGGAATGCAATGGGGACTCCGATATATCCTGCAAGGGATTCAACCTAAGAGTTTTGAAGAGTTGGCCACTAGAGCGCACGACATGGAGTTGAGCATTATGGCTAGTGGAGTTGAGGGACCACCAGTTCAAGAGCCTCGACAGTCGAAAGAAAAACAGGATTTTCGGAAGGTGGGTAGAGTTTTCTCTAAGACCTCAAGCAAAGAATCTTTGGCAGTGAATGCGACCCCTATCAAATTTCAAGGAAAAGTGAACGGAAACAATGAGGAAAAACAAGATTTTTCCCAAGAAAGAAGAAGACTTACTCTAAAAGAAATGCAAGCAAGGGAATATCCATTCCTCGACACTGATGTGGCTGGAATATTTGACGATTTGCTAAGTTTAAAACTTATCGAATTGCCTGAAATGAAGCGCCCCGAAGAAGCTAACAAAACCGATGACCCAAAATACTGCAAGTATCATCGGTTGGTCGGGCACCCAATTCATGATTGCTTCGTATTCAAAGACAAAATCATGCAGCTAGCTCGCCAAGGAAAGATATCACTTGAAGAGATCAGCGCCAATACAAATTTTATCGTCAGCAGTTTTGAGTCCCTTGGCATGACGACAACCAACGTGCACGAAGGAGATGATGATCATATTAACATCTCATGCAACACGATAATTGAAAAGGAGATCGCTGCTAGTGGAACAACTCCGTCTTCAAATGAAGTTTGTACCGTGATTGGTAAATGCATGTCAACAATGACTTTCGCTGATGAAGATTTGCTTCTTGGTTCCAAACCACACAATAGGCCATTGTTTGTTGCCGGCTACGCTCGTGAGCAGAAGGTGAATAGAATTTTAATCGATGGAGGTTCTGCAGTCAATATTTTGCCGTTGCACACTTTAAAGGAATTGGGGATCTCCACAGAGGAGCTCAAAACTAGTCGCTTGATGATCCAAGGATTTAATCAAGAAGGACAAAGGGCCCTTGGTATCATAAGGATAGAGTTGTTAATGGATGATATGTTGTCCACCGCACTGTTCCATGTCATTAATGCAAGAACCTCATATCGCATGCTTCTCGGGCGACCTTGGATACATGAGAATAGTGTGGTTCCTTCTTCTTGGCACCAATGTTTCAAGTATTGTCGAGACGGAGTAGTTAAAACGATACTCGCCGATGATAAACCGTTCACCGAGGCAGAAGCTCACTTTGCCGATGCTAAGTACTATCTTGATGATGAGAAGACGGTGAAAGCCAAAGAAATTCTACCAGTCGAAGAACCAAAGCGAAGAAATAATCAAGACACGGATCCTTTAGCGTGTGAGGCTTTGAAAGATTTGATGTTTCCCCTAACACCAATTGACGAGAAGCGATCAACTTCTCAACCACCTAAAGGATTTGTTCATTCCACAGAAGAAACCCAAGAGGAATGCGAAGAATTCTCCGAGTCCCAAATGACAAAATGCTTTGGCCCAAATGCTTATAAACTCTTAGTGAAAGCTGGTTTCAACCCACATGAAGATTCTACGCTTGGAAGGCTTCCTGCCGAAGTTGTTGGCGAAAAGGTGCATGGCCTCAATACTACTCAAATAATGTTGAAAGAAAAAGGACATGCTATTCAAAGTCCTCGAGTTGGTCTTGGATTTGTGCCACAAAAACCAATTCGTATTGCTATCAATAGAGCTACCAGTAATTACATAATCGAAGATGAATTCTCATCTACAAACGATTTTCTTGAAAGTGGAGCAAAAGTGAGAAGGACATCCGTCTTTGATAGGCTTACACCATCTGTCTTCGATAGACTTGCGCCATCCGTCTTTGATAGACTTGGACCACTTAGAGAGTGGGGGCATGGAAAAGGTGACAAACGAGGGTTGGATAGACTTACGCCATCCGTCTTCCATAGGCTTGGACCACTTAGAAAGTGGGGGCATAACAGAAGCAACAAGCAAGATTTGGGTGTCTCTAATACTAAAATCACAAAAACACGAAGGATTCGAAGTTCAATTCCATCTCGCATGAAACGGCGTACTTATTTGACCATATCATGTGGTAAAGAGTTGAAGGCTAAAATGCGAACTGTCGTCTTTACAAAAATCCAAGATGACGAGGAAGATGACAGAGAAAGTGTGGCATCATCGTATCATATCACTTTAAGTGAAATAGACGTGATTGAGGAAGAAGACGCTGAAACTGCCCCACCCGAGCTTGAAGAAGGAGTCAAAGCCACCATCGATGAGTTAAAGGAAATTAATTTAGGAGATGCGGAGAATCCTCGACCAATCTACATTAGCGCTTTACTGGCCGTCAACGAAGAGGAGACTTATATTGAATTGTTGCACGAGTTCAAGGATGTGTTTGCATGGTCTTATAAAGAAATGCCCGGATTGGACCCAAAAGTGGCAATACATCATCTCTCCGTGAAGAAAGGAGCTCGCCCTGTGAAACAAGGCCAACGTAGATTTAGGCCTGAATTAGTCCCTGCAATTGAGGCTGAAGTGAACAAACTTATTGAGGTTGGTTTCATTCGAGAAGTCAAGTACCCAACATGGATTTCAAGTATCGTCCCTGTTAGAAAGAAGAATGGACAAATTCGTGTGTGTGTTGACTTTAGAGATTTGAACGAAGCATGCCCTAAGGACGACTTTCCAATGCCAATAGCCGAACTAATGATCGATGCTACTACAGGCCACGAAGCATTATCATTTATGGATGGGTCGTCCGGATACAATCAAATACGAATGGCGCCGAAAGACGAAGAATTAACAGCCTTTCGCACACCTAAGGGCATTTATTGCTATAAAGTGATGCCATTTGGCTTGAAAAATGCCGGTGCTACATACCAAAGAGCCATGCAGAAGATATTTGATGACATGCTCCATAGAGATGTTGAATGTTATGTGGATGACTTGGTGGTTAAATCCAAAAGAAGGGAAGATCATCTCCAAAATTTGAGAAAAGTCTTCGAGCGCTTGAGAAGGTACCAATTGAAGATGAATCCATTGAAATGTGCATTTGGTGTTACTTCGGGGAAGTTTCTTGGATTCGTAGTTCGTCACCGAGGCATAGAAATCGAACAAGCCAAGATTGATGCAATTTTAAAGATTCGCGAGCCTAGGAACATTCATGAACTCAAAAGTTTGCAAGGAAAGTTGGCATACCTAAGAAGGTTCATTTCAAACTTAGCCGGTCGATGTCAACCATTCAGCCGACTCATGAAGAAAAATGTTCCCTTTGAATGGGATGAAGCTTGCACTAGTGCCTTTGAAAGTATAAAATCATATTTAACGAAGCCTCCTGTGTTGATTGCACCAGTGCCCGGACGATCGTTAATACTCTATATTGCTGCTCAAGAACGATCTGTCGGAGCTTTACTAGCCCAGGAGAATGATGATGGAAAAGAGAGTGCCTTATACTACTTGAGTAGAACAATGACACCAAATGAATTGAACTACTCGCCAATCGAAAAGACATGCTTAGCGCTCATTTTTGCAATTCAAAAGTTGAAGCATTATTTTCAAGCACATGTTGTCCGTCTGATCTCAAGGATGAATCCTCTAAAGTATGTCATGTCAAAACCCGTCCTATCTGACAGACTCGCAAGGTGGTACCTACAATTGCAGCAATTTGACATAACATATATTCCACAAAAGGCTGTGAAAGGACAAGTTCTAGCCGATTTCTTGGCAGATCACCCTATCCCTGCAGAGTGGGAGTTATCCGATGATCTACCCGATGAAGATGTTCTTGTGATTGAAGCTAGTCCTCCTTGGAAGATGTATTTTGATGGAGCTTCTCACAGAGAAGGAGCGGGCGCCGGAGTAGTATTCGTCACATCCAACGGCGAAGTGTTGCCTCACTCTTTTACCTTAACACAAAATTGCTCTAACAATGTTGCTGAATATCAAGCTCTTATCCTTGGGCTAGAAATGGCAGTTGATATAAAGCGACTAAATTTGGAGGTATATGGAGACTCCAAGTTGGTGATCAATCAGATACTCGGATCGTACGAAGTAAAGAAGCTCGATTTACTCCCTTATGTGGATTATGCTAAAAGACTTATCGGATACCTTGGTGATGTGACGATAGAGCATGTGCCAAGAAAGGATAACAAACAAGCAGATGCATTGGCAAAACTTGCTTCTACTTTAGCCATGCCCGAAGACGGAGCTCGTATATCAATTTTCAAGAGGTGGGTCGTACCACCAATTTTTGAACACGAAGAAATTGAAGAAGACGAAACTCGAGTGGTTTACGTGTTTGAAATCGAGAAAGAAGATTGGCGTCAATCGTTTGTGGATTACTTGAAGTACGAAAAGTTGCCTAATGATCCACGTCAAAGGGTTGATATTCGACGTCGTGCGGCTCGTTTCATCTACTATAAAGATACACTTTATAGACGTTCATTTGATGGAGTCTTCTTGAGATGTTTAGGTGATGACGAAGCCATTCAAGCCATAGAAGAAGCTCATTCCGGAGTTTGCGGCGCCCATCAGTCAGGACCCAAGCTACATTTCCGAATAAAAAGAATGGGCTATTATTGGCCATCTATGGTGAAGGACTGCATGGAGTATGCCCAAAAATGCCAACCTTGTCAATTTCATGCAAACTTTATTCATCAACCGCCGGAGCCATTGCACCCTACTGTTGCCTCATGGCCCTTTGATGCTTGGGGTTTGGATGTGGTTGGACCTATGACAAAAGTCTTCAGCTG
>NW_012192934.1:169371-193873 GCF_000504015.1 Erythranthe guttata
AAAATTTGTGAAAGTTTGGCTTCAAGCAAAGAAAGTCTTCAATGTACAACGCAGCCGCCAATGGACTCGCCGAGGCCTTCAACAAGACTTTATGTAATTTGCTGAAGAAAGTGATCGCCAAGTCAAAACGTGATTGGCACGAGAAGATGGGAGAAGCTTTATGGGCTTATAGAACAACGTATAGAACACCTACTCAAGCCACTCCATATGCTTTGGTGTACGGTGTGGAAGCAGTCTTGCCTCTTGAAAAACAAATTCCATCATTGAGGATAGCTATACAAGAAGAACTCACTCAAGAAGAAAATGCCCGTTTGCGTCTTGCAGAATTGGAAGCTCTTGACGAGAAAAGATTAGAGGCACAACAAAGTATTGAATGCTACCAAGCTCGTCTTTCTAGGGCGTTTAATAAGAAGGTGCGGCCAAGATCGTTTCAAGTTGGAGATTTGGTACTTGCCGTAAGGAGGCCCATCATCGTCACTCACAAAACTAGGAATAAATTTACTTCAAAGTGGGATGGTCCTTATGTCGTCAAAGAAGCATACACAAATGGAGCGTACAAGTTGGTTGCCGAAGATGGTTTAAGAATTGGTCCGATAAATGGAAAGTTCTTGAAGCGGTACTATGCATGAAGCGGAGGAGAAGGCTCCTGGCCCGCATGAGTTGAAACTGTGCACGGCTAAAAAAAAAAAAAAAAAAAAAAAAAAAAAAAAAAAAAAAAATCTATCTTTTTTCTTTGAACTACGTTATGACTTGATCCCACTCGGGGTACGTAGGCAGCTTAAATATTCTCTAAGTTCAGTCCTTTCCTAAAAAAAAAAAAAAAAAAAATCTATCTTTGTTTTCTTTGAACTACGTTATGACTTGATCCCACTCGGGGTACGTAGGCAGCTTAGATATTCTCTAAGTTCAGTCCTTTCCTAAAAAAAAATCTATCTTTTTTCCTTTGAACTACGTTATGACTTGACCCCATTCGGGGTACGTAGGCAGCTTAGATATTCTCTAAGTTCAGTCCTTTCCTAAAAAAAAAAAAAAAAAAAAAAAAAAAAAAAAAAAAAAAAAAAAAATCTATCTTTGTTTTCTTTGAACTACGTTATGACTTGATCCCACTCGGGGTACGTAGGCAGCTTAAATATTCTCTAAGTTCAGTCCTTTCCTAAAAAAAAAAAAAATCTATTTGTTTTCTTTGAACTACGTTATGACTTGATCCCACTCGGGGTACGTAGGCAGCTTAAATATTCTCTAAGTTCAGTCCTTTCCTAAAAAAAAAAATCTATTTTTTTTCCTTTGAACTACGTTATGACTTGATCCCATTCGGGGTACGTAGGCAGCTTAAATATTCTCTAAGTTCAGTCCTTTCCTAAAAAAAAAAAAAAAAAAAAAAAAAAAAAAAAAAAAAAAGAATCTTTAAAAAAAATAGGGGGACCACAAGGGAAAAGGAAAATTTTTTTTTTTTCAGGAATCAAAAAGGGGAAATAACCATTAAAAAAACCAAAAATTAAAAAAATAAAAAAAAAATCATCTAAATCTAGCTCAAGCAAAAGGGTCTAAATCCGTCCAACTTTTCTTTGGGCATCTTCTAGAAGCTCGGCAGAAGCGCGCAATTCGTCTACCAAATCATCACTTAAAGGGGATGTATTTTCATGGCAGCAATCTCTTCATTAATCTCACGAATTTCTATTTTAACAGTATCAAGGAGTTCTCGTTGTTGTTTTAATGATGATCTCAACTGTCCCACCCTCAGCTTCAAAGTAGCACGCTCTTTCTTAACACTCTCCAAATCATTATTGGTGGCTTGAAATTGAAGAGTCTCTTTGTGTTCTCTAGCTTGAGTATTATGCAAACGATCTTTAGCCCCATCTAATTGTCGTGCTAGAATCTCTTTAGATGCCTTCTCAGTGTTCGACGACCTCACCTTATCATAAGCCGTCGCCTGGGAAAATAATGACTTCAATAATTCTTCTATGCAAGATATGTCGAAATCACCAAGATCCCGCATGGTTCCAAGAACTAATTGGACATCTTCTTGAATAGACGAAATGGAATCAATTGAAGTCCGTACTATCCTCGCACGAAGATCTTGCCATAATTGGCGAAGAAAAACCCGCTTGTGATTTTTCAGGAAATTCTCACCCACAAAAACTGAACAAGCACCATTGTACGACCCTTTCGCGGTCTCTTTCATCTTGGATGTTCTGGCAGGCATCAAAGTAGTCGGCGGCGAAGCTGCACCCGTTGAGCAAGCATTGGCAGTGGAGTGATGACTAGCTTGAGATTCCTCGCGATCGTCAACGTCAATTATCTCCTTTTCCAACTTAAAAAAAAAAAAAAAAAAAAATCATTATAAAAAAAAAAAAAAAAAAAAAAAAAAAAAAAAAGGGAAAAGTATAAAGTGCAACCTTCTCAGCAAAAGTGTCATTTGTTCGAGAATGACTGTCCACGTTGTTATCAATATGAAGAAGATCTTGTGGTTTTGAAGATTGCGGGTCCCTCTTCGGCCTTTTCCAATGACGCTCTATATGGCTATTGTCACTCTCATCCGAAGGAGGCAAAACGTTCTTCTTCTTTATATCTCTAGGAGGATTTTTGGTTTGGAGAACATTTTCGCGAGAAAGATTGTCGAGACTACCTCTTGCCTCATCTTCTTTGTCTTCAAGTGGAATCTTACTTGACTCCAAGTTCATCAGACTCGCAGCTTTATTTTCAAGATAAGTTCCGTAAGCTTTAGTCCACCATCTCTTATAGTCGTCCGTGTGAAACTTTCTCGGATTTTGAGGAACGATGGAAAACATCACTTTAGACATGGACTCGAGCAAAACACATAGACGCCAATAACGGAGTCCATCTATTAAAGAAGCCTCGCGAACGTCTTCATCAAGTACTCCCGGAACATCTTGGTAAAACCCAAATTGACGGCTAAACCGATGAGGACTATATGGCTCAATAACGAAACGATTACCACGCCGCAAGGAGAGATAGCTCGAGCGAATGGCGATGAAATAATTTCTCTCGAACCCTTTAGTTGTTCCATCATCAACATATAAAGAAGACTCGCTCCTAGGGATCGTGGTGCAAGTCCAAGACATAAGATCTCCTTTGTGAATCCGTTTGCGTGCATCCGCGGGAGTGTAGTATCTAGCGCTTCTTTCTCCGGAATAAGATACCATCTTTGGGCCATCGACGGCTACGCCTTGCGGAACTTGACAATGGGTCTTGAAATAAAACGCCAACCAACTATAGACGAAGTGAATAGGAAACGGAGAATTCTCTTGATGGGGTCTCAAGGATCTCGAAATCCTATTTATGCCATTGAAGATGCTTGCCAAGACAGGAACTGCAAGAGAGACTTCTTCGCCACTCGCCATTATGCTAGCCATCTTGAATGTTGAAGGACGTATCATGCCCACATCATCAATAGGGAGGACGAAGGTGCAAAGCCAACAAGCCAAATGGGCCGCCAAGTACGTCTCGGACCTCAGTTCGACATCAACGCTAATGCTCGAAAACACAGCTTCTTCAATGTTGATCCATTTCGCATGTGCTTCAATATTGCCGGAAGGATTGTGAGTTGACTTGGGGCGAACACCTTTCTTTTCTTTGCGCGGAGGAGGTTGAGTGTACTTCTTCTGCTTCTTCGACCAAAACTGAATCCAGCTTTCGACAGAGACATTGGAGGACGGATCTTTAGAGCGCTTCCGAAGTAAGTGGTAGGCATGGAATAGATGTCGGCAGGAACGGTGAGAATATCGAACACCCTTTGCATCGGAACCGACGAGTTCTTGAGAGGCAGGGACAACTTCATCGTAAAGCAGCCCGGTTAACGATAGCCCGGAGAGGATGTGCAAATCCCATAAAGAGATAGACATTTCTCCGGGAGACGTCAAGAGGGTATTTGTAGTCGGACACCATGCCTCGAAGAACGCCTTCATAATTTCGGAATTGTAGTCGTACGTGAAGAGGGAAGCATATACAGGATCATAGATCTTCGCGGACTTCAGCTTGTGCTGGCAACGACTGAGAACGTCTTCGGTCCACTCCCAGTACCCTTTGAAGAATTGAAAGCCGCCGGAAAGCTCGAGAGTATCTCCCCACTTGACTCTTCCATTCACGATGTTGTCACCCAAAGTCGGCAGAAGGCTCGGACCGCTTGACTCTTCCGGAAGCAAGGATCTGTCGGGTTTATGATTTGATGCTCGCAAGCTATACACGTACTCGTACTTATTATGAGGATGCTCGTGGGACCAAACGGACATGCGATTCGGAGTCGTGAGGCGTGGCCATTGCTTTGCGTAAGAACCAATAAGGGGGGCATAAATCGTCAAGACGGTTCCTTTGTCATTCGGTTGGTAGCGATCGTCAAGAATTACCAATTGCTCGTCGCCGGAAGAGGAGAAAGCTTGCTTGAAACAAACCATCGCAAAACCTGTCAAAACAATTTCAAAACAAAGAGCAATTAGTTTGACAAAAAAAAAAGGAGGAAGAAAAAGAACGGGGGCAAGGAACTGCGCTAAAATCAAATACCAAATCTGTCGAGTTGCGAAACCTGGAAAAGGAAAACAGTATTTTGTTTTGGTAAGCAATCGAGCAAAATAAACGGGCAAAACTCGAATTTAAAAAAAAAAACAAAAAAAAAAAAAACAAAAAAAAAAAACAAAAAAAAACAAAAAAAAAAGGGGAGAAAGCAGTTCTTAGTGTCATATTATCAAACACCTGGCGGACGTGTTCAAAGAGTCTGATTATGCGTATATTTTATATGCAAAACTGACCTGGAATCGATTACAAGTAGCAGACAGAAGCAAATAATTGGCAGGTCGTTGGATTTGTGAATGAAAAAAAAACGAAGAGGGCATCCCCCTTTTATAAGGGATAGATGAAGCTAATCCCACAAACCTTAGGTTTCTAATCAACCAATCAAAAGAAAGCATAATCTCAATAGAAGAAGGAGTGTTCAACTTGTCCGTGAAACCAAATTGCAATGGGAAAAGGAGTGTTTATTTTGCAGAGAAGAGTCACTGCCCATTAAACTTCGATTTGAATTGGAAGAGAACTGCCCATATAGAATTAAAATTCTCTCATCGTACGATCCTCATGTTTCACTCGAAGTAAATTAAAATTCCCAACTTATGATGCAGAGAAACCCGTTGAAGTTAGAAGTTCAAAATTACGGTGTTGCTGCGCGAGTGTTTCAAAAAAAAAAAAAAAAAAAAAAAAAAAAAAAAGAGATCGAAGAATGGGAGAAGTTCTAAGCATGAGGAAGTCTGATGCTTCTAGCCGTCCGCACTTGTGATTTGGGTGGGCCCATTCAATTTTATTATTAAGTATGGGTTACGATTTCAATGATCTCACAAAAGGTGCTCAATTTTGAAAGTGTTGAGCTTGGGAGATGTTTGTTACAAAACAAAAAAAAATAAATAAATAAAAGTGATTATCGTGACTTATTCACTTCAAGACGCATCGTCCGTGAACAAGTCTCGTGGGGGCATTTGTAGATAAATAAATTTTATCCAAAAGAAAGGGACCATTGTGCAATTACGAAACAAGGAATTCTATTTAAATTCTATGGCCCATGGCAATTCCGTAATTAAATATTTAAATTCAAATCAAATCAAGATTATGTGCCGTATATTGGTATCTATATTTAAATATCAATTACATATTTTCTATTTTAAATCTAGGGATTTAATTAAATTAATTCCTAAATTAAATAGATAATTGATTTTAAATATATATTTACCAGTAGAACTATTTATTCTCTTCCAAATTATAAGGGATAAATATCAATTAATTATTGGCCAATAGAATTGTTTCTTCTCTTCCAAGTTACAAGAGATAAATATCAATTTAAATCGGGCCAATCAAATCGCGCCACATCATCAGTAAGGCCCATCAAGGACTCTTATTCTACCACTATAAATAGGAATCCTCCCTCCACAATTAAAAACACAACTGAAGGAGCAGAAATCGTAGGAGCAAAATTCTCTCTACAATTCAAGAAGCAAGGAAGAAGAATTCGTAGGAGGTAAGATTCTCTCTCTACATTCAAAGTGTTCTTCGTCATATTCGAGGTGTTCTTGAGCAAATTCAAGGCGTTCTTCGTCAAATCTAGCGTTCGATCCGAGATAACGGTGCCAAACCTTCGGATTAACGTTAATCAATTCAAGTCAAGATCACTGGAAGATTGAAGGGCCAAATCCATCAAGAATTTCAAGATCTTCAAGTCAACGCCCGTCAAAGTTCAACAAATCAAGATCGAAGGAAGATTGAGGGGCCAAATCCATCAAGAACTTCAAAATCTTCAAGTCAAATCAAGTCAAAGTTCAACGTTCGATCCGAGATTCAAGTCGCAAGACCCTCGGAAGACGTTATTCAAATCCAAATCAAATCCGGAGAAGATCAAATCAACGACTCGTCTCCGAAATTCAAAGTCAATCATATATTTTTCTTGAGAGAATAATCAGAGGATTAAAATAGAGATTGTAGCCCGCAATTTATTTATTTTAATTCAATAAAATCATCTTTGTTCAATTTTTCTTGTTTGTTTATATCGCAGATAAGAATTTGTTGTTACACTTATCTTTTTCTTTTTTAATTTTAAATTCATAATATATTTCATTTCCTACTCAATTGATTATTACTTTAATTGATCACATACAAGGTTCTGAAATTAATTATTATATAGGTTTTAAAAACATGTGAATATCTATGATTACTTTATTAGTATTGGAGTAGCACATAAAATTTTATCTAGTGCGAATAAGTTAATTAAACAACTTACTCGATATTCGATTCAAGATCGTTCTTTAAAAGCTCGTTATTCAAGTTCAGTTTTTTTTTTTTGCATAATGAATCAAAGAAATGTTTTTAATTTAATAAGATGTGAAGCTCGATTCGAGTTCAGCTCAATTAGTATATATAGTTATACAATAATTTGCCCGACAAAACCAAGTAATATAATAAGATAAAGTTATTTTAAATATAGATTGAATTTGATTAAAGAAGTGATGACATAAACTCATTCAAATGCTTTAATCAACTTGACACTACTATACAAGAAACATAAAAGAGAAAACAATTCACGAATTGCATGCGCATCCATATCTTCTTTCCTTTAATTAATATTATTAGGATAAATTACATCCACCCGATATATGGTCAAATTGCGAAAATTCTCTCATGTTTGGGTAATTATAACCACCCCTCAACTATAAATTTTCTTACACGTCTACCCTTGTGGTTTAAAATTTAGTGGAATATTCGAGATCATATTGGATATTATCACTTTTGTACCCGTTTTATCCCATTCGAACTCCACATTTTGAAGCAAGGTGATCATAATATGTGTTTTTTGGCTTGTATATATCAGATTGTGATGCATCAGAAACTGTATTTTTACACAAAACGTGTACAAACTAGAGCACATTCCACGATATCTATATGATTATGTTGAATTTGACACCATAAGGGTGGAGGTGTAAGAAAAAATCATAGTTTAGGGGATATATGTAATCGTCCAAACAAGAGGAATTTTTTCGTAAATTGACCATACCTCGGGGAGTTATTGTAATTTACCCATATTATTATTATTATTATTATTATTATTATTATTATTATTATTATTATTATTATTATTATTATTATTATTATTATTATTATTATTATTATTATTATTATTATCATCATCTTTGGTTTTATATCTTGTCACATCCTAGTATTCATGTCTCCTTTTCTCCCTTTTGATTGACCGTCAAATGCGCATGCGTATAAGTTACAAACACTCCATTTGGTTTGATTCGATACTATATTTTATAACCACTCCATTTCAAATTCAAATTCTTTATTGACATATGTTAATCATTTCATATTAATACCTCAAATTAATATTAATCAATTGGGGTGAATTTAGCCCTAGATCCAGTTTGGGGCGAGCTTCCCAAAAATTGAAATTGAAATTGAGTGAGTTTAATTCAAAAGGAGGTGTGCAAAATTTCTCCAATCATTTTAACTTAAGTCCAAATTTCTAAGAAAACAAAATTGAGAATAGAAACTTTGACTTGAATTGGTATTTTTCCCATGTGACAAAAGTAGGGCTGGGCAAAAATTACCAAATACCGATTACCACGGTATACCTACCACAAATTACCGAATAAATACCGAACTATCGGTTACCACTGCATTTGGTACGGTATCGTACCGTACCATTTTCTTACGGTACGGTAGCGGTATTGTATCTTCAATACCATGGTAATACCGTACCGTACCGAAACTTATTTTAAAAATTAGTTAACATATTTTTCCATTTATATTGTTAAATAAAAAATAAATAGTCAACAAATATTATTAAAAAAATAAAAAACAAGAATAAAGATATGATACATCCAATATATATTATATATACATAATTATAATTTTTTTTTACTATTTTATATTTATGCAAACTCAATATTTGCCTCTCGTTGAAGTTGTTTAGGTCACGTACTTCTTTAGTTTCAAAGTCCAACTAATCTCTTATTGGTGGAATACTTTTTGCCATAATTTTCTTCTCCCTTTATTTCCTCCCTAATTCTCAACCTTTTGTTTCATTTGCATTATTGCAACATAGTTTTTTTTCTATTTCTCTTTATATAAACCATGAAATTTTTTTGCTCATTAATTTCTACAATTTTTCTATAGATATCTTAGCAATCATTAGTTAATTGAAGTGCTATTACGGTCGTATAATGTACATTCATGTAAATTTCCTGATTATCATATTCATTTGCTTAATTTGTTTTATTTAATATTCATCTTAATTATGATATCATTCGAGTTAATCAACACAGTGATGTACGGTAGATTACCACGTACCGATCATACCGTACCGAAACTAACGGTATACCGCAATTGTTGGTACGGTAACGGTATAGAATTTTTCAATACCAAAAGATACGGTAGGTACACGGTATTGAATAAAATGTTCGGTAACCGTACCGAAACCACCCCTAGACAAAAGTGTTGTCTTTTCAGTTTTCAGTAATAATAATAATAAAATGTGAAGAGGAGATTCAACATATATCAAAACCATTTTATAACGTTACTGTGCTGTGCAATGCATCCTTATGATTTTTTGTCTCTTGTCTTTAAAAGTAGTGCAAATTATAGTCCAACTTCAATTCGGTCCAAACATACATCCCTTTGTCCAATGTTTTTGGTCTCCATTTCACTTATTGTCTTTGATTCTTCTTCTTTTTTTCTTTTTTAAATTTATTTATCATTAATTCGATCATCGTCTGTACTGACAATGAGTACAATCGGCAAAAAACGTGCGAAATCAATCAACATATTATGTTACTTTCTAGATTCAACAATTTTACGCGATGTGAATAAGTATAGATTTACGCACTACATTCGTACAAAATGTAGCATATACGAGTGTGACAAAAGTTTTGCTACGGTAAATGGCCGTACCAATTAATACTTTTTTGCTACGGTAAATTCTAGTATTTACTACGACTTCAAAATTGTTATGTAGTAAAAAGTACCTTTTATTATGATTTTTTACTGTAGCAAAAAATTTCGTAGTAATAAACAAATTTTCTACTAGTGACGGTTGAAATCTACCCAATGTAAATAACCAGATTTAGCATCTAATTGTCCAAAAATGAAGGTACAAAATGAAATCCGATATTAATAACAAATAAAAGCCATAATTATAAGAATATATCAGACAAAGAAGAACATATATATATATATATATATATATATATATATAGAGAGAGAGAGAGAGAGAGAGAGAGAGAGAGAGAGAGAGAGAGAGAGAGAGAGAGAGAGAGAGAGAGAGAGAGAGAGAGAGAGAGAGAGAGAGATTCTTAAAACAAACAAACAAAGTAGAACAGTTACAAACAGAACACACATGCATGCATGCATATTTATCTTAATTACACTTCAATCATATACATATACATATAATAATATATATACTGAATAAACCACCTAAAACATTACTCAGAATAATTCAGCAACTTCATATCCAAATGGGCTTTCTGGAAGATCTATTTCTTCATAACTGCAAATTTCATTAATTACCAAAATAATATTAATATAAATTACAATCATTAATAAAAATAAAAAATAAATAAAATTGGAGTTACAAGATGAACTAATTTGTCTTGAGATATTAATTAATTACCTCTCCGGCGGCTCGTTGATGCTCGTCTTAACGTGAGTACGTTTGTCTTGACTAGTGCTGGAGCCATCAGATGACGACGACTGGCTCGTGAGCAACAACGTATGATCTGTCTCCGAGACGATTTCCTTCCTCTTGAGCTCAACTACTAACATACACAGAATATACATATACAATAATGTAAGCATGCATCCAAAAAAAGAAACAATTTTTTAATATATATATGTAACGAAAAATGAATCTTGAAAAAAAAGAAAAAGTTGGAGTCTTGCTTGAAGGAGGCTTGGATTCTGCATCTTGATTTGGAGCGCTGTTAATTGCATGCTCGATTTTCTCCTCCGTCTTTCTGCACGGAGAATATACTACAACATCAATCACAACATTTTGAAATAATATTATTCTAATTAAGATAATTGCATGCGTAAAAATCGACGAGAGGTTCGTGTATGATACATCTTTAAAATTAAAAGGAGAACTTATAAGAATTGTAAGACTTGATTTGTCGTAATTTTTACGTCGAAAAATCTGCACATCAAGAATTCAACATATACGCATGTGCATGTAAAAAAACGCCCGTATTTATCAGAAAATGGCACGTAAATTAAAGTCGAATAACCGCCACGAGACACTGAATTAAATAGGAATAGCGTCACAAGACACGACAAATTAAAAAGAAAAACAGAGAAGACATACGTAAGAGACCGTATATTTTATTACCTATCAAGGACGATTGTCTTTCGATAAGGTTTCACCATGACGTGCGCTTCACCGATAAAATGAGGGTTCGTTTTAGTCAGGACAAGGGCGGCTGTCTCCGGATAAACAAACGTCACAAAACCGTACATCCTCTTGTCCAAATTCGGAATCCTAACTTCCCTTACCGGCCCAAAATTCCTGCAAATTAAATTAAATAATAATTAATATTCTCGCCGTTAATTACAACAATGTAACCAATTATTAATACCTAGTAGCTAGACATATAATAAACTTTTTCCTTACTCGAAATAATCGTAAATATCTAGATCAGAGAAACTACTCTGCGGAAGAAAAGTCAGATAAACTTGGCACGAATTCGCTGCAATAAATTCATCTCCGTTTCTTTCTTCGATAAATCTATTGTACTTGTGTATATCATCCGCCAAAATAATCGACTGCCTCCCATGTGGCCTATATTGAAAATTTAAAAATAAAATTAAAAACATTAATCACCTTCAGTTTAGCTTATATATATATATATACAAACACACGTAACGAAAGATCATTAATAATGACACCTGTCAATGACGCGAATGCATTTCGTCATGTAAGCAAAAAGTTGAGCAACGGTGCATTGCGCTTCTCTAAGATACACGTCGACCATAAACGCCCTCTCGTACTTATCGTAATAAAGAATGGGCAGCGAAGAAATCGAGACAGGAATACCCCTCCTCGATTTCAAGAGCTCGATTATCTCCACCTCGAGTTGCTTGAGGGCTCCACGCGAAAACGTGCGGTCAATATTCGGCTCGTTCGGTGGGTTAAGTACCATATAGCCCCCGTTCTCCGTTCCAAGTACATGCAAGAACTTACACGCGCCCCCGTACTTACAATACCCCTTCTGGAAGTTATCGCATATCATTGCTCCGGAAGGTTCCGGAAAGTGGGGGCAGAAATCATGCACATGACAGTATTGCATGAACTGATCTTCCAAGGGCAAGATCAGATGAGGTTGTTGGAAGTTATGAACCGATGGGTGGTGATAAGTGGCCGGGATCGTAGCTAGAGGAATATTCCGTTGTCCGGTTTCGAGTGGGGAACGAGATGAAGAAGGGGTGAAGGGGGTGAAGTTTGTGGGGAGTTTTGTTTTGGGGGGTGAGAGTAGTGGAGTACTAGGGTTTGGAGATGAGGTGAGGTCTTGTTTGACTTTTTCGATCAACGAGCGGAGTAGGTATTCGGGTCCGAAGGCTAAACGGATCATTTCGAGTTTGGAGTAGCCTTTCAGGAGGAGATAACCGATTATTTTGGAGACGTTTTCCGGGTCGAGATCTTGAATTCTTTCGAAAACGGCTTTTGTTGACTCGGAGTAGTTCATCTTCAAACTCAACCTGTATATTAAACAACAATTAATTAATTGTGTATATAGTGTGTATTTATGTATGTATGTATATATAAGAATGGCACAACATATATTAAGAAATAGTTGGAGAAAATGAAGAAAGAAAGCAAAATCAAATTAAAGAATAGAATCAAATCAACTCAAAATGCATGGATATATACATAGGCATATCATATTAGTTAAATTTTGTAAATTTCACTAATATACCATCAAACTGACATTTTTGCAAACGGCAATTTCAAGCTAATTAAAATGACTAATTGGTTAATTAAACTCATATACATATAATGGTGTGATTAAAGCTATAGCGACGACGTTAATTTCGATGCAAGAACAAGAACAATCACCAACAAACAGTATTTAACTACTAAGATTAGACAAGCACAAACACGAGCTAGGATAAATGATGAATGTGCAAATAAAACGATCTCTTTATATTTGATGGAAAACGGAGCAATTAGAAATTAACAAAAAGAGCACGAAATTTAATCTGCATGAACCATTAATTAATTTAAAAAGAAGATCTTCTTTCACTACAAGGAAACATGCATTGTACAAGAAATGATCCATTTTCTTGCATGCAAGATCATAAAGATCATATCTTTACAAAGAATTTGCCAATATGAAGAAAAACCCATGTCGATTGAAGTGTTGAAAAGGATTATTAATGAAAAAAAAAAGATCAAATTTTTAAAAGAAAAACAGTTCTTGAAAAAAAAAAAAACCCACCAAAATCTTTAGCTGCAGAGAAGATCGAGGCCGAATGAACACCGAGTTTCAGTCGCAGAGTTGAGAAGAAGAAGAAGAATAGTTGATCACTGAGAAAATGTGGTTGGCATAATATAATTGTAATATTTGGTGGTGGTACGGTGGGTATATTAATTAAGATATATATGACATACATATATTGATATGACTCCAAAATTGCTCACGAAAATTAAGAGGAGAAAAAGGACACACATCGATAAAGGTATTGTCTTTTGCTCTCATTTCTCGCCTACTTTCAGTTTCTCTATTTCTTCTTCTGCTTCTTCTGCAATTGTATTATTAGTTTACAAAACCCACCGATATAACTCAAATCATCCATTGTTTATATCGATCTCCACGTACACCTTGTCAATTCATTATATATTTTTTATTTCTATATATTTTCTAGCAATATATATATATATATGGAACCATGCATCCATCACAGCAGATATAGAAACCAGAAGTGTATACCTAACTTTTAAGGTTAGCATGGGACAAAACCCACCTCTCTCCTTTCATCTCCTTAATTTATATTTTTATATTTATTTTTGTGTGGGCCCCAGGCCCAGAGAAAAACAACGTACGTAGGCAGTTGATGTAAGAGAGCATGCAAACTGAAAATGAGGATGTAATTACTGCTTTTTTTTTTAGGTAGTATGGTACGAATTAGTTAGAAAGGCAGATGATCGATCGTATCGATCACATTTAAACTCACCTACTGTATTTTGCATGCATGCCATTTGTCTCATGACTACTTTCTTTATCATGCATGCATCATCTAAACCCCACCACCGATATATCTCCCTTGTTTGTCTGTTGCGGACGAGTTGTTTCGTTTCTTGCAAGTCGAGACTCTAGTTCAATGGGGAGAGCCAGCAGGGCGCGGATCATCGCTTCGTTTTGAACCACAAGTGGTACTTCCCTCAATTCATGTCATGTTGCTGGCTTTCCGCCAGCTTTCTTTTATCTTTGGGCCGAATATAGTCACACTCGTCGCCTATAACTACCCTACATTGGGCTTAGTGGTCAATGTGGGAGTGGATCTGAGCTTTATTTGTAAAATTATTATTACTTGGACTTTTAGGACAATCGAGCCCATATCAAGGAGGATTTAAATTGGAAAAAAAAGTTAAAAACAATTTCTTAATAAATGAAATATTATAATTAGATGGGCCAACATATTTTTCAAGATCCCATTAAATATACTTATTATAATTGTTAGACACTTGGTCTTGGAGTACGTAGGCCTGTTGAAAGAAAGCCCAAACGGTGTACTTTAACTCATTGCAGCCAGTAATTAATTGTAGGGTAAATTACAAACACCCCTGAGGTATGGTCAAATTACAAAACCCCCCTCTTGTTTGGATAATTACATCTATCCCCTTCAGCTATGGTTTTTTCTTATACCTCCACCCTTATGGTACCAAATTCAACATAATCATCTAGATTGCGCGGAATGTGCTCTAGTTTGTACTCGTTTTGTGTAAAAATACAGTTTCCGATGCACCACAAACTGATATATACAAGCTAAAAAACACATATTATGATCATCTTGCTTCATAATGTATAGTTCGAGTGGGATAAAATGAGTACAAAAGTGATAATATTCCATATAATCTCGAAGATTCCACTAAATTTGAGGAGTTGAGGTGGTGGTTGTAATTATCTAAACAAGAAGGGTGTTTTTGTAATTTAATCATACCTCATGGGTGTTTGTAATTTACCCTTAATTGTAATAATTTGCAAGTTTTATTTTTTAATTAGGGTAAATTACACCCACACCCCTGGGGTATACTTAAATAACTTTAAGGTCCTTGTGGTATCGATAATTACATTAACCCCCTTGAAACGTAGTTATAAACTCTAATGGTATAATGCATTGGATACGTTATTACGATAGAGTTCTAACGGACTATTGGTTTCAGGAAGTGGTGAAGACAACAAAGAGTTATGAGTGATTTAAGAAATATTGGGGGAGCCATGTCACCCTATAACTCCCCATAACTCTATGTTACCTCCATAACTATCTAAAAGTAATAGTCCATTAGAACCCTATCGGAATAATGTATCTAATGCATTATCCCGTTAGAGCTTTTAACTACCTTTCAGGGGGGTGAGTGTAATTATCGATACCACAGGGACCTTACAGTTATTTAAGCATACCTCAGGGGTGTGGGTGTAATTTACCCTTTTAATTATTTATTTACTTTGAGTCTTACAAATCAAAATCAAAGTCTACTATTTGCATTTGATTTTCTAGATAATAAATTGTTAAAAACTTATAAAATTAAATTTGTTCTTGCAAATAAACAAGTTTGACAACCCCCACCGCCACGTTCTCTTCTCACCGGCGCAACCCCACCCTTGATTCACCTTCCTCCACCACCACCACCGCCACTGCCGCCGGCAGCTCCACCATCCGTCCGTCTTCCTATTTATAGATCCACGTAGTATATGTAATCTATTCTTCTGAAATTAATTTGTTGCGAGGAGATAAATTATACCAAAAATCAGAATTTAATGTATCAGTGGAGGAAATTCGACTTCTTCGAGGAGAAGAAGATCAAAATTCCGGAGGAGATAGAGGCCGGAATTCAATGCTGCTCCAGCGGCCGAGGCAGGATCGTCTTAGGTTCCCAAGACGGCACCGTTTCGCTTCTCGATCGTACCCTCCAGCTCCACCGCTCCTTCCCCGCTCACTCCGCCTCCGTTCTCCTACTCCAACAACTCAAGGTATCTAACATTTAATTATCCCCAATTTCATCCTGGGTTTTATAAGGTTTTGTGTGTGTGTGTGTGTTTGATCCAATTGTTCTTCTGATTGTGACAAATCGATGTTTTCTTATCATTAAAACTCTAGGCTTGACAATTAATTTTAATGCTATAATTTTCAATTAAGCTCAATTAGGGTATTTTTTTCATTGTGTTCCTGGTCCAGTAACCTGTGATTTCCATACTTTACTTAACGCAAAATTTCGTTTTCTGTGCTGGCGAATTAGCAACGGAACTTCTTAGTGACAGTTGGAGAAGATGAACAAATGCCGCCACAACAAGCGGCTATATGCCTAAAGGTTTTCGACCTTGATAAAAGGCAAGAAGAGGAGTCGAGTTCATCAAGTCCAGAGTGCCTCCAAATTCTGCGGATTTTTACCAACCAATTTCCCGAAGCAAAGGTACAGTTTATGCAATATAAACACCCTTATTATTAAATGTGTACTTTGTATAGGCGTGCTTGTGAAGTTAAAATACCCTTAAAATGGCTGTTCAACAGATCACATCTTTCGTGGTTTTCGAGGAAGCTCCACCGATTATATTTATTGCACTTGGATTGGACAACGGTTGTATTTATTGCATTCAAGGCGACATTGCCCGTGAAAGAATTAAACGCTTCAAGCTAGAGGTTGACAGTGGTCAGCCTGGCAAAACAAAGTCAGCTATTACAGGGCTCGGATTTCGTGTGGATGGTCAAGCGTTTCAACTCTTTGCTGTCACATCAAGTTCAGTGAGCTTGTTTAACTTGCATGCTCAAACACCTACTGGACAAACACTTGATCACATTGGTTCCGAAACTGCTAGTGTAGCAATGAGTGATCGCTTGGTTGGTTACGCTCTCTTTATTTCAGTCTTTGTTCTAAATTATAAAGTAAATGAACTAAACTCTTTTTTTTTTCTTCTTTTTTTGGGAATTAGGAACTGATTATTGGTCGGCCCGAAGCTGTGTATTTCTATGAAGTTGATGGCCGAGGCCCGTGTTGGGCTTTTGAGGGAGAGAAAAAGTTCCTCGGCTGGTTTCGTGGGTACCTTTTATGTGTTATTGCTGATCAAAGAACTGGGAAGAATACTTTCAACATTTACGATCTAAAGAACCGTTTAATAGCCCATAGTATCGCAGTTCAAGAAGTTTCCCACATGCTCTGTGAATGGGGTACAATCGTACTCATAATGGCCGACAAATCTGCCCTTTTTATCGTGGAGAAGGATATGGAGAGCAAGTTGGATTTGCTTTTCAAGAAAAATCTATACACGGTAGCTATTAATCTTGTCCAGAGCCAGCAAGCTGATGCTGTGGCAACTGCTGAGGTGCTGAGGAAATACGGCGACCATTTGTACAGCAAACAAGACTATGACGAAGCGATGGCTCAGTATATACTCACGATCGGTCATTTAGAACCTTCGTATGTCATTCAGAAGTTTTTAGATGCACAGAGAATTTACAATTTAACGAATTACTTGGAGAAGTTACACGAGAAGGGGCTTGCTTCAAAAGATCACACCACTCTTTTGCTCAACTGTTACACGAAACTAAAAGACGTTGACAAGCTGGATCTATTCATTAAAAGCGAGGATGAACATAAATTCGATGTGGAAACTGCGATAAGGGTATGCAGAGCTGCTAATTACCACGAGCACGCGATGTATGTTGCAAAGAAGTCAGGGAAGCATGAATGGTACTTGAAGATTTTACTCGAGGACTTGGATAGGTACGATGAGGCGTTGCAGTATATAAATAGCCTCGACCCAAGTCAAGCCGGGTTGACCATTGAAGAGTATGGGAAGATTCTCGTAGAGCACAAGCCGAAGGAGACAATTCAAATACTGATGAGGCTTTGTACCGAAGAAGGAGAACCGGCTAAAGGTGGAACCTTTATAACCATGCTGCCATCTCCTGTCGATTTTCTCAATATTTTCGTGCACCATCCACAGTCGCTTATGGAATTTCTCGAAAAATACACCAACAAAGTGAAGGATTCTCCTGCTCAAGTCGAAATCAACAACACGCTAATGGAGTTGTACTTGTCTCATGACTTGGACTTCCCTTCTCTTTCACAGACTGGCAGCAATGAAAACGGCGATCTTGGAACGAATAGAGGTTCAAATGCTGCTGCAACAACTTCAAGAACAGAGAGTAATGGAAACGTATTTTCTGATGATGCAATCGAGGAGAAATATCGCAAAGAGAGACGTCGAAAAGGGCTGATCTTGCTGAAAAATGCTTGGCCCGCCGAACAGGAGCAGCCACTGTACGATGTCGACCTTGCGATAATTCTGTGTGAAATGAACTCGTTTAAAGAAGGGCTATTGTATCTGTACGAGAAGATGAAACTGTATAAAGAGGTCATTGCATGTTATATGCAGGCGCACGATCACGAAGGTTTAATTGCGTGCTGCAAGAGATTAGGGGATTCGGGTAAGGGCGGTGACGCATCTCTTTGGGCAGATCTGTTGAAGTACTTTGGTGAACTTGGAGAAGATTGCTCGAAAGAAGTCAAAGAAGTTTTGACTTACATAGAAAGGGATGACATGTTGCCTCCCATTGTAGTTCTTCAAACCTTGTCGAGAAATCCATGCCTTACTCTTTCTGTGATTAAGGATTATATAGCTCGAAAGCTGGAAAAGGAGTCGAAGCTGATTGATGAGGATCGGATAGCTATTGAAAAGTATCAGGTAATTTTTTCATTTCACTTAAGGCATCTTTCTTTTGTCATTCGATAAGTAAAGAACTAGAGTTTGTTATACTGCAAGAACTTACTGACTATATCCACTATCTCAACATATACCTGCATTATTATAGATTGTTTTTGGTTTTGGATTTTAAATTCTGCATTAGGTTTTTAAACGGTGCTTTAGAAGTTTCTTCAAGAATTTCTGACAGTATCTAGTTAAGACTGTTCTTCTGCAGTATACTTTTAGTCTTCTCTTTCATCTGGTTCCAAATTTCAAATTTCTCCAATATTAAATCTTCACTGCTTGTCCGTCTATAGAAATGCAGTTGATTCTTGATTCCATTTTATATTCTGATTATTCAACTGCAAAATAAAATACGAGCCGGATTATAGATGAAATTTGATTTCCAGGACTTGGCGTCTTCAAATATGGTCATAATCTAATGACGTCATTTGTAGAATCTTTTCAATGATGTCGATACTTTCAAGAATCATCTGTGTACGAAACTTGTTCAATTTTTGAAGGAGCAATTGTTTTGTTCCTGCATTTGCTATTTTCGGTTTTCTTTGGCCGGTACTGCAAACATTGTGTGTACAATATGTATTGTAAAAAACAAGCTCAAACCATTTGTTTATTTGCAGGAGGAAACATCAGCCATGAGAAAAGAAATCCAAGATCTTCGGACAAATGCAAGAATATTCCAGCTCAGCAAGTGCACCGCTTGTACTTTCACTCTCGATCTCCCCGCGGTACATTTCATGTGTATGCACTCTTTTCATCAACGGTGCCTAGGTGACAACGAGAAAGAATGTCCAGAGTGTGCTCCCGAGTACAGATCTGTCTTGGAAACGAAGAGAAACTTAGAACAGAACTCCAAAAACCAAGATTACTTCTTCCAACAAGTTAGAAGTTCAAAGAATGGCTTTTCTGTAATTGCTGAGTATTTTGGTAAAGGCATCATCAGTAAAACTACTAAAGGATCTTCGGAAGCTATTAAACCGACCAATGATTACTCAAACGGCAGCTTTTGAGATTTTTTGTTTTCCGGCAATAAAAGTCGAAATGAGACATTAATATATATATCTCTCTATCTTGTTAGTGCTTGATTTGGTTTGTGATTTCTTTCCTATAAACGGTGTTGTAATTTGGCCGAAAGTGCCGATATTACGTGTTGTAGTTTTCGGGTTTTTTTTCTTCTAATGTATCATTGGATTTGTTGTGCATTTCTTAGGGTATGTTTGGTTGATTCTTTGGTGACAATTGAATTATAGAAACAAGATGATTCTTGAATGAATTATTGTGCTATGTAATGTAATAATCTGATTTTTTTCTGAGTGGGTTTGGTCAAACATGAAACCTATGTTATAATATTTGTTGTTATATTACTGGAACTATATACTAGCAGTGCTGGTATGAAAGATGAAACATCATTTCATGGGCAAGGGTAGTTTGGACAAAGCACATGAAAAGAAAAAGTAGATGGGGCCATTTAATTCAGCAACAAAAGAGGACAAAAGATAGTTTAAGTTTTGAGTAGGCCAAACCCCAGTTTCTAAAAAGTTAAAGCCAAACACTTCCCACAATAATAATAATAATAATAATAAGGGTAAATTACACCCACACCCTTGTGGTATGCTTAAATAATTTTAAGGACCCTATGGTATCGATAATTACACTCACCCCTGAAACGTAGTTAAAAACTCTAACGGATAATGCATTGGATACATTATTCCGATAGGGTTCTAATGGACTATTAATTTTAGCTAGTGGTGGAGATAAGATAGAGTTATGGGGTGACATGACTCGCCCAATATTTCTTAAATCACCCATAAATATTTGTTGTCTCCACCACTTCCTGAAACCAATAGTCCATTAGAACTCTATCGTAATAACGTATCCAATGCATTATCCCATTAGAGTTTATAACTACGTTTCAAGGGGGTGAGTGTAATTATCGATACTATAGGGACATTAAAGTTATTTAAGCATACCTCAGGGGTGTGGGTGTAATTTACCCTAATAATAATAATAAAGTATAAACAACTCTCTCTTTCTCTCCTTTCAATACTCTCTCTCTCTCTCTCTCTCCTGTTTCTCTCTCTTCCACACAATACACACAGGTACCAACACACACTGAATTGAAAGACTTACACGCACTCATTCATCACCTAATGTAGGAAATCACGACCCTTAATTCATCGATTATTGGAAGGTTTGGATTTTGCTTTTACAATAATTGCCATCAACTGTATTTCTCTACTGTGCTGTACTAATACATTTTGTGATTAAATTCATTACTAATCTCAATTGCACGCCGTTTGTTGAATTTTAGGTTACTTTTTTTTTTTCTCTCTCTTTCGAGAAAGGGTTGGTTTCTGCAAAATGAGCAAAGAAAAAGTGAGGTCACCTGAGCCTCTTGATTTCTTCATTTGGACTGTTGAGGTAGTAAAGCTTTCATTTTTCTTTTTAATTCTTCAATTCGTTTTGTTTGATCTTGTTTTTTAAATTTTAATTCTTTGGATCTTGTAATTTTTTTGTAATTCTTTGTGTATTTATTTTATTTTATTTGATTATTTACCTGTTCCAGTTGATCAAATTCTTGCTGCTTGCTTGGTTAGTGTTGATTTTGGGGGTGGGGGTGTTGAAATAATCATGAAAATATATTTTTTTTAATTGAAGTTTTTGTGTTTAGTCAATTTATGGTGTACTGATTATTTTATAATGTTTTGGTGATTTTTAGTTTGAATCTTGACTCTTGTTTCTAATGAATGTGCAAAAAATTGGGTTTGAAAACTGAATTGTAAAATGAGTTGGTTAAACTAGCATTTGATCCATGTTAATTATAGAGCTATATAAACAAATTACTCTGCTAAGAAATAAAATATGCTTCGTGTTCGTTTGAAGGACCTGAAAAAGAAAAATAGAAGACAGGGTAAGAGAATAATTGTTTAATGGAAGTATTTCTCGATCAATTTTTCGTTTTTTTGGATTTATTTGTTCATAGGATGTTGGCCTGTGGTTGGAAGAGATAAATCTCGGAAGTTATCGACAAATTTTCAAGGAAAATAGGGTTAATGGAGAGTATTTGGAAGGGATGTCGATGTTTACGACTGAACAGATACTTCGGTTCATAAGGAAGTGCCACATGAAATGGGGTGATTTCATAACTTTGTGCAAGGAGCTCAGACGAATAAAAGGTCCCTTTCGCCCTCTCTTCTTACCCTTCTTCCTCTTTATATCTGTCTTAACCGTGTAAAATATCGTCCGATCACATCTTAAACTGCATCAGTTGCTCGTGATTAAGTTAATGGTCCCTCGATGTTTATGGTATTTCTAGTTGAATCTCTAATTTGTCAGTTCAAAAGACATAGTGCCTGTTTGTTTTCTTAATTGCAAACGTGATGGATGATCATTACTACATAATGAGTTGTAGGATTTATATGTTTAGTGTATAGACTGAAACTTGATTATTGTATTGTTTTTGTTATTTATTCTTTGATTTCAAATGCGGATCGAAGAAAAAGCCAAAAAAATTATGACATCCTCCTTAACTCATCCACTACTTACACCAACTATTGCACCAAATATAAAGACCAACCCCAGCATCTATGGAGATGATATACCAAAAGTCAATACGCAAATGTCTATATTGCCCTCACCAGCCACATGACCGATAATTTCAAAAAAAAAAAAGAAAAAAAAGATTATATTTATAGACATAGCAGTTCATTATGGGGATCTCTCCTGTTATACACTTATACTATTCTGCCTAATTTGTTTGTGAAAAATATCATCTGATTTTATCGTTCTGATGTTCTTGAAGCTCGTGCTCTTGGTCTTAATTACATCAACTATTTCTGAAAATTCAGCACATATAACATAGGACCGTCTCTATTAACATGGAATTGCATATTTTTTACTGAATGATTATAATCATGCATCAGTGGCTTGCTTGAAAGGGGAGCAAAAGGTACGCAGGCCTTGGTGGGCTTCGTCTTGTCTATCACTTGTATTCGTCAAGGCTGAGAAACGCAACAGGCAATCTCGAGTTGTTTCGTTGAAGCTCGAACCTTGATCTTGGTTTTCATGTATGTATATGGGATGTGTACTTTTCTTAATTTTTAATTTCATGTTCAAGTCTAGATATAGGAAAGCTATACGTATTTCCTTTTTTTTTTTTTTTTTTTTATGTCTTAAGTTTTGCTAAGAAAAGTCGGTTCTTCTTCGGAGAACCTTCCCCTTTGTCTCGAGTTCTTCGAGATCAGGAGATACTATTACAGTTTACTTATGTTTGGGATTTGTTGAGGGAAAACATTATATATAAGACAACATGTTTGGTTCTTGTATGTTTTAAGTGTCGGATGTTATTGTTGTTGATGTCCGTGGGTGAATCAGAAACATCCTCGACGAAAACTTCGAAATGGATTTTCAAGTATTTGTTAAAATTGTTACAAAATCGTTATTTTTACGCCAAAAAACACATTGTGCTTGTAAAATCTAGACGTCTAAGGTCACATTCGGGATTTCGTAGCTCGGATGTGTCGTTAGACATCCAATTTTTTTCTTTCAATGTATAGTCACGAATTTATCAAAATTTATTTTAGGATGAACCCCAAAAAAAAAAAAAAAAAGTAAAAACAAAGTCTACATTAAGGAATTAATGTATTATATATATATATATATAAATGATTAAATGTATAAATATATGGGTAAATTCCACTTTACTCTCTCGTACTCTGCATGAGAGTCACTTTACCCCCTCGTACTCTCAATTTTATCGATTTACCTCCTTGTACTCGTACAATTTCCCAATACAACCCTTTCCTTCAATTTTTGCCAATTTAGACTCTAACGCCATTTGGTCAACTCTGTAAATTACAAAATTGCCACTGCCTATAATGCGTCGTTTCTCCTCCGTCAATATTGTCATTTCTTCTTCTCCCACCACTTCCTCTTCCAAGATATCCCCAAATTGAACCCCTAACTTAGTAAAAATCAAGACCCAAAAATTGATCAATTCCACCCAGTGCAAAGAAAAAAATATATGAATGTGCGAAACTTTCTCTTTTCTAATCTCGAGAGTCAAAATCGAAAAAATTCAATATTTACGTCAATATTTTGACTCTTGACCAAATGGCGTCAGAGTCAAAATCGAAAAAAGTTGATGAAGAGGGTTGTATTGGGAAATTGTACAAGTACAAGGGGGTAAATCGACGAAATTAAGAGTACGAGGGGGTAAAGTGGTTCTTGGGCAGAGTACAAGGGGGTAAAGTGGAATTTACCCTAAATATATAGAACAAAAATCAACAAATGGTTTTATAATTATAGAGATGCAAACTTCAAATACCAAGTTGTACTTTGGGTAAAACTTGTTCAAAATTCAAATGAAACTATGAATTGTTGCTATGTTGGAGGAACTCTATTTTAAAAATTAAAATTTACAGAAATACCCTCCACCATTACCAAAATTCAAAAAATGACTGACAAAAAAACAGAAAATAGAACGAGCTTCTCCTCTGAAACAAAACCCTAAACCCCATAACCAGAAGCAGTGAAGACGATTGATTCGAACATTAGCAGCTATGTTCTCTCCCCCCACTAAAAAGTCCAGCTTAACTTCACGCAAAAATGTCGCTAACCGAAGTGATGATATTTCCACCCCGCTCGCCGACAATCGACGACAACTGCTCGACAGTCCCGCCGTCCCCAATCGCCCCACCACCGGAACCCCTGCCCCTTGGTCTTCGCGCCTTTCCGTCCTCGCCAGGTATTATCAAATGCATATGCGCCTAATCACTTCTCTCTCTCTCTCTCTCTCTCTCTCTCGTTCATATGTTGAGATTAGCTCTGGGAGAACAGATATACGTTTTAATTTGGACATTTGTGCTCTGTTGCTTGTTTCATGATTTTGTCATTTCCATTGCAAGTGATAGTGGCAATAGGGTTTACGCATATCAATTATAATTTTTTTTTGTATGTAGGTATCCTGAAAATTACGAGGAGTTGACAGGAGAATCGTGATTTATATGTTATACTTTATGCTCTAGTCTCTC
>NW_012192934.1:193973-204522 GCF_000504015.1 Erythranthe guttata
GTTCGGAGAGACTAGAGCAATAGGTCACAAATTTCGTTATTACTTGGCCTTCTGAATCTGCTTTTCTGGATATTCTACCACAAATTTCTAATGCAAATTTGTTACAGTAATAACCTTCCTAAATCCTTCCAGGGGATGTTGGTTGTCTGTTTGGATGCTATTGTATCATCCTTTAATTTTGTTGATTTTGTTGAGAATGCATGGTAGATTGTAGATGTGGAAACATGAAAAAAGATAAGGAAAGACTGTGTCATGCCTTTGTTTGATTTGACGTTGGCTTGTCTTTTCAGAATCACACCTGCAAAGAGAAGTGACAGAGGAGATGAGGTAGATGCTGTTCAGCCTGTATATGTTGGGGAGTTCCCTCAAATAGTACGTGAAGCGCAAATCACGCTATCACAAAATCGTGTTTCTGGTTGGTCCAACTTATTCCCAAAATACATAATATGGTTAGATTTGTTTCAATTTCTTTCTAAAGATTTTAATATTAGTCCATCTGGCAGCTGATACATCTATCTCTGGTGGAATGGACAAGGTAACATCTCTAGCGTGGATTATCTGTGGAAACAGGGTCTTTGTCTGGAATTACTTATTACCTGCTGCTTCAAGAAAATGTATTGTCCTTGACCTTAATTCTTGCATATCAGAAAGTGGAGACACGGACAAAAGTTCGTATCAAACTAACAATTGGTTAGTCTGTATTGTTAACTGGGACACCTCAAAGAAAACTGGTATCAGTGTTGCTCAACAGACCAATTCTGCAGGGATTGTTATGTGTAACAGAAAAACTCGCTCTCTAATTTTCTGGCCAGATATACATAATGCTAACAGGGTCCCTCCAGTCACTTCGGCTGCTTTTTCGGAGGTAGAAGTGATTTATCCACGACAAAATGGAAAATCCATCTCAAGCAAGCAGAGGCAAATTGGCAACAATGGTGCAAAATCTTGTTTTGTCAACTCTTTGATTGCCTCAGCAATTCCTGCTGCCACCAACAGTTGTGTTGCTATTGCATGTTGTTCGAATGGTATGCTTTGGAGATTTCTCTGCCGCCCTTCTGGTATTCATTGTGACCAGATTGAGCATGGCATGTCAAATATATTTTATCAAGGAAGTGATAATAGCACACTTGTGGCAAGCAAGGGTTATCCAAGGTCATTGATCTGGCACTCTTTTAGTCATTCATCATCGGACACCACGAGACAGTTCCTTCTACTAACTAATCACGAGATACAGTGCTTTGAAGTAATTTTTTTTTCTGAATTTGACGTGTCAAAGCTTTGGTCACATGAAATTGTTGGCACCGACGGTGATTTGGGTATTCAGAAGGATCTTGCTGGACAAAAGAGAATTTGGCCTCTTGATTTGGATGTTGATTGTGATGGCAAGGTTATAACTATTCTTATTGCTATCTTTTGCAAGGATCGGGGGGTCACCAGTTCAAGCTACACTGAATACTCTCTGCTGACCATGCAATATAAATCTGGAGTAGATATTGCGAAGCCAATAGGTGAAAACATATTGGAGAAAAAGGCTCCTATCCAAGTGATTATACCTAAAGCTAGAGTAGAGGATGAAGATGTTTTATTCTCAATGAGATTAAAGGTAGGTGGAAAGCCAGCTGGCTCTGCTATGATTCTCTCAGGTGATGGTACTGCAACTGTTTCCCACTATTGGAGAAACTCCACCAGACTCCATCAGTTTGATCTGCCTTATGATGCTGGAAAAGTTCTTGATGCTTCAGTATTCCCATCGGCAGACGACAGTGAAGATGGAGCTTGGGTTGTACTCACAGAGAAAGCTGGAGTTTGGGCTATACCTGAGAGGGCTGTCTTAATGGGTGGAGTTGAACCACCTGAAAGAAGCTTGTCTCGTAAAGGGAGTTCTAATGATGGACCTTTACAGGACGAGAGAAGAAACTTCTCTGGTGCCGGAAACATTGCTCCAAGAAGAGCCAATTCAGAAGCTTGGGATGCAGGAGATAGGCAAAGGACGAGCATGGCTGGAGTTGTGCGTAGAAGCCCTCAAGATGAAGAATCAGAAGCTTTACTGAGTCAGCTTTTCCATGATTTTCTCTTGTCTGGGAAGGTTGATGGCGCACTTGACAAACTTAGAAATTCAAGAGCATTTGAAAGAGAGGGCGAAACAAATGTATTTACCAGGACAAGCAAATCAATTGTTGACACTTTAGCTAAACATTGGACAACAACCAGGGGCCCTGAGATTGCTTTGTCTGTTGTGTCCACACAACTTGCAGAGAAGCAACAGAAGCATCAAAAGTTCCTTCAGTTCCTTGCTTTGTCCAAATGCCATGAGGAATTGTGTTCCCACCAGAGTATGTCAATTGTTTCCAATATATTTAGTTTCTGGCTATCCTTCCATGATGTTATTTTATTATGAATATCTGGTTACTTTGTTCTGATATTATTAATCTACAGAATCTTAAGGATGCTTGCATTTATAAGGTGGTACTTAATATGTTCTAATTTTCATGCCCAAAACAGTCAGATTTTTTTCTCAGTTTGTTTAACCATTGACCTGTCACTGACTTGATGAAGTAGCTAAAATAATCCGTATTGTGTATATGCACTAGACTTCTGATTGTCCATAAATGCTGCTGTTTTAAACGTTTCTCCACATTTGCTGATTAATTATAAACCTACTATCAAATCTAAATAATTGTTTACTGACCAGGGCAATCTATGCAAATTATCATGGAACATGGGGAAAGGCTTGCCGGCATGATCCAACTGAGAGAACTGCAAAACACGATTAGTCATGCCAATGCATCCGGATCTGGCTCTTATCATGCGTCAGATGCTCGAACTTCAGGAGCTCTTTGGGATCTTATCCAGTTAGTCGGTGAGAGAGCTCGCCGGAACACAGTTCTTTTGATGGATAGGGATAACTCTGAAGTATTTTATAGTAAAGTTTCCGACATTGAGGAAGTATTCCATTGCTTAGAGAGACAGCTTGAATATGTCATCAGTATAGATATGCCGATTCTTGTTCAATTTCAAAGTTCTTGTGAACTCTCAGATGCTTGTGTGACGTTATTCCGTGCAGCCATCGAATATAGGAGTGAGCATCATTTGTGGTATCCTCCACCCGAGGGCTTGATACCATGGTACTCCAAAAACATTGTGTGGAGTGGGCTCTGGACTCTGGCGTCATTCATGGTTCAGTTGCTCAATGAAACAAATCGCCTTGATGATTCTGCAAGGGTTGATTTTTATTCGAATCTTGAAGTCCTCTCGGAAGTATTACTTGAGTCGTATTCTACTGCTATCACAGCAAAAATTGAACGAAAGGAAGAACACAGGACTCTATTAGAGGAATACTGGAACCGCAGAGATGTCCTTCTTGACTCCCTTTATCAACAAGTGAAATCTTTTGTCCAATCAAAACTCCAGGTTGGTTTTTTTTCTTTTTTTTTTTTTTTAATAATTAAATTCCCTGGTAGAAGCTTCGTACGAGGTTCGGAAATAGCAAGAATAGTTGAACCTTTTCGTACCATATGATCCTCTTCCATCTTGATGATTTTATGTATTACTTTCCAATCCATGTCCCATCTTAAGTATACAGTGGAACTGCCAATGTAGTTTTAGATTATAATTAAAAAAGGGAATGTCTTTAATATGTTTACGACTTAACTTTATTGCTCTAAAAAATATTGTCATATATGTTGTTAGAGAGTCAACACTCCACATCATTACTATCAGTGAGATGGTGTTTTAGGAAATAGACCATTAATTTGGAAGTCCAACCTTGGTGCATTCTTTTGCTACACCATCTAATGTTTATAGTTGCCCAATATATAGTTGTTTATTGAAACATTAAAGTTTAAGTTGAAATGTAAATATATAATAGCTAGTGCATGGATGAAAGTACTATGTATAGTTCACTTTGGAAAACGAAAATCTAGAAATAGGCCACTTCCCAACATTAACTATACATCTTTGTAAACATTGTTGCTTGAAGGGAAGAAATATATACTCTTCGATATGGAGGAATATATGTGGATCACATCCATAATACATTCGTAATGTTGCAGGATTCAGCTGTGGAAAACGAAGAACAGAACAAGGATACTCTCATGAAACTTTCTTCAAAGCTATTATCTATTGCAAAGCGTCACGAGGGGTATCAAACTATGTGGAGCATTTGCTGTGACCTGAATCATTCTGAACTCCTTCAAAGTCTCATGGTATGACTAAATACTATTAAGTTACCGTTAGTGCAACCCCACTGCTTACAGAGGCAAAGGCTTGGGCCTACTTGTTGTGGATGCTGTTTCGTTTACTTTACAAAAATATATGTATATATATTTTTTGTCATTAGTATTCCAGAGTTGTGATGGGTCATTTTGCACGTAATGTTCTAATTGCTCAATCTTCTGTGCACCTTATTTTTTTTACTCAAAATAAAACCTTTTGTTTTGTAGCAAGAAAGTATGGGTCCTAGAGGAGGTTTCAGTTGCTTTGTCTTCAAACAACTCTACGAAAGCAAACAGTTTTCGAAGCTTATAAGGCTGGGCGAGGAGTTCCAGGCTGAGCTAGCTACATTTCTGAAGCAGCATCCAGATCTTCTCTGGCTTCATGAAGTGTTTCTTCATCAATTTTCCTCAGCTTCCGAAACTTTACATGCATTATCTCTTTCTAAGGATGATGCATCAATTTCAACTATTGACGATACTGAATCTAGCAGCTCGGGGCGTCAATTAACTTTGGCGAACAGAAAGCATTTTCTGAATTTAGCAAAAATATCTGCAATGGCAGGTATTTTGCCCACCTGTAGTATATCCTTTTTCTGCCTTAGTGTCTCATGTTAGAAAATATGTTTTTTGCAAACTATACATGCTTGTCTGTGAGTAGTATGATGAGATATTGAATCTAAGTGGTCCCCCTTTCCACTTATTGCTGCCAAGAATGTGGTGTTCACAGCTACAAATACCGTCTAAATGCATTTTTCTCAAATATCTTGCTGGGCGATGACCAAGAATTTAATGAAAAAAAACTCTGTATAAATTTCTGACAATAAAAAAGTACATGCACTGATTCAATTAGAGATAAAACATATATAAAATGGGATAAATACAATTTATTCAACCATGCAGAAAGGAACATGATCAAAGTGTGACAGAATAGTTTTTAGTAATTGTGATTGCTGGGCTAGTAATTTCACGATTGCAGATGTATGACTTAGTAGAGCATGTGAGACAGATCTATTTTCACCTGAATAGTGATGTCAATATGTGAAAATTTTCAGGAAGAAAGGATGCGTACGAGCTAAAGATGCAACGGATCGAAGCAGATCTGAACATTTTACAGCTACAGGTATGCTAATGTACCAAATTTTTAATTGATTGAATCCTTTCTGAGGCTCGGAAACCCTTGGGAATTCCTTATTATGCAGTTAATCTGCATAAAAAAAATCAGCGGTCGGATTCTTGGGAGTGTATTCTCTAAATTATTTTCCATATTAAATTTTTAATTTACACTGGCTAATTGACTAAGGCAGGGATGTTTGAATTTTCTCCCTCTATTATAATTACGAAGAGTTCAAGTCTTTTCAGTTTGCACATTTGTGTTATACACGAAACAGCCTGTAAATGTTGTTCTGTTGGAGCACGTTTTGTTGTTTTGAGGAAGGATCGATCATATTTGTGTTTATCAGATTTATTCTGATATGAAAATTAGTAATTAAAATTTTGGACAAATAAAAAGTGGATATTCGAAGATTTCGTAATTCTAAAACTTAGCGGAATGGACAAATATCTTTGTATTTCGGAAAAAACTCTGGAACATTTTGGAACGTAGGATATCCCTGCAAAGCTTCATCAGAGATCTGGTTTTCCTTCGAGTTGCAAGGGTGCAAATGTAATTAAGGTTTTATTTCGGCTGATGAATGTATGTTTTTGGCTTCTATACTGGTGACTAGTGAGTTTGTTCTGTGAAATTCTCAAAACACCAATTGTTACTATTAGTGAACTTTAGACTCCGAGCACTTGAATTCATCCAAGTTTAAATCTAGCTGGAGATTTGATCAAAGCCTTATCATCGCTTCTCAACGTGACATATTCATCTGTCCTTTATTATCACTCCATTTGTTCTCTTTATAGTTTATGCTTACAAATGGACATTTGAAAATTGAGATTTGTATTTAAATGCAGGCCCTGGCCTGGAGATTAAAATCCTTAAATAGCACAATTTCGCTTTTTTCAGAATTACAAGAACTTTCATTCAGACTAACTTCCGTGTCTTACAGGAAGAAATATTGAGGCAAACACCAGATAACGAGGAAAAACAATCAATTGAAGAGAAGCTTCTTCCTCCAATTGACCTCATCGAATTGTGTCTCAAAATCCAAACACGGGATCTTTCATTACGAGCCTTTGATCTTTTCTCATGGACCAGTGCCTCCTTTCTTAGAAGCAATACGAACCTATTGGAAGAATGCTGGAGGAACGCTGCAAATCAAGATGATTGGGAAAAACTGTACCAAATGTCTATGACCGAGGGATGGAGCGACGAGACGACTGTGGACATTCTTAAGGAAACAATACTTTTTCAAGCCTCCAGCAAGTGTTATGGGCCAGTGGCAGAAAATCTTGATGTTAAATTCGAACAAGTTCTTCCACTGAGCCAAGAAAGTACCGAACACTCTGTAGAAGCTGTTCTCAGACAGCACAAAGATTTCCCAGATGCAGGGAAACTGATGGTGATGGCGATTATGCATGGCAGTTTTTCGGTGGGTCCCACTGGAACGGACTACGAAGATGATTATCCCATGGAGTGAAATAATTGTTATAAGGTATGGGTTTATTTGACTTGTGTAGTATTTTCAAGAGTCTCTTTAATTGCGAGGGGGTGTAGTATTTTCTGGAATTCTCGAACTCTGGAATTTTGAAGTGGATATACGAGATTGATTAGATTAAAAACATGATCATGGTAAAAAAAGGCTCAACGAAACGGAAAGAGCAATTCTCATGTTCTTGATTGTAGCTGTCAAAATTGCTGTTGCTGGGTACTAGATGTGTAAGCTTGTATGGATAGCATGAAACGGAAAACAATTTTTAATATGTCGTTTAAGTCGAAGTTTCTGTACCTGAGAAATGCTATACTGCATCGAGATACAAGTTGTATGATAGATATATTTATTCTCTAACCAACTGTAAGTAGGAGAATTGGTATTATCTAATACTGAGTATTATGTGTGACATCTTGTTATTTACTTTGCCGGGTGAAATTTTGTAAGCCAAAAGGCGAATAATTCATCAACCGTAAACGTGCAGAAATTAGTTACCTAAAAGAGGATTTTGTGCACAAATTGATGATAATTTGTCAGTGGTAAGTTATGTGTATTAATATTTATAAATCATAATGAATAAACAGTCCAACCAACCATAGTTAAAATTTAAAACATAGATTGATATTATGAATGACACACAATCTTTGATCCAATATTGATATTGACAATTATATAAATAAATAAATATTCATAAGTCCCATATAAAAAGAAAATAAGCAGAATAGGATTTCCCATATTTTTCAGTGGAATTAAATTAAATGTGTGCTTGTGGAATGTGTTGTGCCATTGTGTGTGTGACTGTGTTTTTCGTGCACCAAGTGACATGGCACTTTAATTGGCTGAGAATGGATTACATTTAGCAACAAAACTCCAAATCAGAATTCCCAATGCCACATGGCCAAATGAAGACCTAGACTTCTCTTTAAACAAAAATCTGGAGGGAAATCTTGATCCACCAAAACCAACCAATCAGCTAATGCTGACGTGTAGATATTGCAATCCACAACATAATCCCAACTTCTATTTATACCCTCTTTGCACCACCCTTATTCCTCACCACCATCGAGCACAACAAACAAAATCAATTAGCAACAAAAAGAAAAAAAAAAACAAAAAAAAAAAATGGCAACTTCAGCAATTCAACAATCTGCATTCAGTGGGAAGACTGCTTTGAAGCCACAAAATGAGCTGATCAGGAAGATCGGCAACGTCGGCGGCGGCCGCTTCACCATGAGACGTACCGTCAAGAGCGCCCCTCAGAGCATATGGTATAATTTCCGCAATTCGGTAAATTTATTATTAATTAATTATATATCTCAATTTATCGAAAATAGGTACAGTTTCAAAAATATGGTTTGATTTAGTGTAACATGTAAAATTTATGTGTTTCATCTAATAATAATAATGTGTAATTTACTATAATTTTTATTATATATCTTGATGATTTAGGTACGGAGAAGACAGGCCCAAGTACTTGGGCCCATTCTCCGAGCAGACCCCATCGTACCTCACCGGTGAATTCCCCGGTGACTACGGATGGGACACTGCTGGGCTCTCGGCAGATCCCGAGACATTCGCCAAGAACCGTGAGCTGGAGGTGATCCACAGTAGGTGGGCCATGCTCGGCGCTCTGGGATGCGTCTTCCCAGAGGTTCTATCAAAGAACGGTGTCAAATTTGGAGAGGCAGTGTGGTTCAAGGCCGGGTCACAGATCTTCTCCGAAGGTGGGCTCGACTATTTGGGAAACCCTAACCTCGTCCACGCACAGAGCATTTTGGCCATATGGGCCACCCAAGTTGTGCTAATGGGCTTTGTTGAGGGTTACAGAGTTGGAGGGGGCCCACTAGGAGAGGGGCTCGACAAGGTGTACCCGGGCGGGTCTTTTGACCCGTTGGGTCTAGCCGAGGACCCGGAAGCCTTTGCTGAGTTGAAGGTTAAGGAACTCAAGAACGGGAGATTGGCTATGTTTTCCATGTTTGGGTTCTTTGTCCAAGCGATTGTCACCGGAAAGGGTCCGATTGAGAACCTTTTTGACCATCTTGCCGACCCCGTTGCAAACAATGCTTGGGCCTTCGCCACTAACTTTGTGCCCGGAAAATGAGAGTGAACACAAGATTTGCTTTTGATGAAGTTGTAAAGTGTGGGATTTAATTTGCTTTTGATGTAATAGTGGAATGGTTGGACTTTCAATTTAATGTATATTTGGCATCTTTTTTCCTTACATCTTGTTGCACGGTTTATTCTATGCTACACCGGGTAGATCTTTAGCATTTATAAGCACACAAACACACACACACATCTATATTGGTGTGTGTAGATCAACGGTAAAAAATCACCCGAACCTTCATCAGGTGTAGCATAGAAATAACCCTTGCTACACTAGATGGAACTGCATTCTTTTTGCATGCCATACTATAGTAGGAAACTAAATCTTTAAGGGATAACCAACTTCAAATGGAACGAGTGAAACCGATTTGTAGGAAGGCCAACCGAGTGAAGCTCTTTTTTATGGCCGTGCGGTGAAGTGAAATTGTATTGTATGTTAGTTAGAGAGGTTGACGAACTACTACGATCTATAGATTCCCCATCTATATCCAATCCCAACGAGAATAGAAGCCGGGTCGCTTCCGGAACTTGGCAGACTTGTGCTTCAAATCCAGAAACACTTTCTTATAGATTGCATTCTCAATCTCATATGTACTCATGTTTACAAGGTTACATTTGATTTAAGCATGAATGTTGGATTAGCATTTAAGATTTCAATTACATCATTTCTTTAAATGCTTTATGAATTATAAACAAATAAAATTTTCATGTAAAAAGAGAAAAAAATGATAGGTCGAGCATATTTCACAAGACAAATAATAAAATTATTTATAATTTTATTCTTTATGTCGATAAAAAAAATATATGAAATATGATAATCATAAAATTTTTAAGTGATTATTCTATTTTTAAACTCATTGTCTTCGTATAATCTCCGGGTGCATGTGTTTGATCTACGAGTGGAAATCGTGCGGATCAAAATTGAATCGGCATTACCAATCTTTGCAAATTCCATTTGTTTGGAAGTGAAAACTAATTCAATTATGGTCCCAAAAAATGGAAGGAAAAAAATATCGGAATTTTAGAAATTAGAATGAAAAAACTCATTCGACTTTTAATATTATATTGAAAATTGGCCGAATTTGAAGTAAATTAAAATTGGATCGAGAATCGAAATCTCATACATATATATATATATATATATATATATATATATATATATATATATATATATATATATATATATATATATATATATATATATATATATATATATATATATATATATATATATATATATATATATATATATATATATATATATATATATATATATATATATATATATATATATATATATATATATATATATATATATATATATATATATATATATATATCCGCCCCAGTGTGTGAGTGTCTATGTGTATATCTCTCACACACACACACTAATATTTTTAAGATATCATTTTTTTGAGAAAAATCTTTATTTATAAGAATTATTGTCTATCACTCTAGAGATTATATATGAGTGTGACAAACTCTCTATATGCCTCATTCTAAATAAAATAGCGAGATGTGCTGGTTGTGAGAGACACACTCGCTCGCACACTCAGGGGCAACAATATACATATATGTGTGGGGAGATAGTGACTCACGCGCACACACCCATAGACGCTCAACTCTATTTTTCAC
>NW_012192934.1:206356-219714 GCF_000504015.1 Erythranthe guttata
CATCACAGCATTGCTCGAGTATGGGCGTGTGGATGAGCCTATCTCTCTCTTTGCGAGCATGAGAGAGAAGGGTTTGCAGCCCAATGCGCAGACATATACTGCTCTGATCACTGGGTTTGGCAAAAATCGAGCCAACTCGAACTAGCACTAACGGGTTGTACCACAAGATGGTGAGGGAAGGCTTGGTACCCTTACGACTATCACGGTATAATGCTCTCATAAATGAATTGTGTGAGGGAGGGAAACTAGTTTCTGCTATCAAGATATTTGATTGGATGGGGCGGCATGTTCGCTTGGCTGGGACTGAAACTTTATAATGCGATGATAAAAGGATTCTGTTTGATTGGAAATGTTGAGAGGGCCATGATACTATATGATGAAATGCTGAAGGTGGGTCCCGCTCCAAATGTGATCACATATAACACGCTCGTCAATGGATATGCGAAACGCGGTTATCTAGACAATGCCAGGAGGTTGATGGAGGTGATGAAGGAAAATGGATGTAAGCCCGATCAAGTGACGTACACGGAACTTGTTTCTGGATATTGCAAAGGGGATAAACTTGACGTTGCTTCTGAGTTATTTCAGGAAATGATGCAGCAAGGTTTGACCCCGAATTTGATTAACTATAGCGCTTTGATCGATGGTCTAAGCAAGAAAGGGAAAGTTGATGATGCGTTGATTTTGTTTAAAAGGATGCAAGAGATTGGTTGCCGTCCAAATATTGAAGTTTATAATGCTGTTCTTAATGGGTTTTCTAAAGAAGGTAGGTTATCCGAAGCAGAGAAACTATGCAGTAAGATGGCAGAGTGTGGGCTGCTTCCGAATGTAATTACATACTCGACTTTAATCGATGGTCTCTGCAAGAATGGTGGGATAGATCTCGCTCTCAAGATTTTTCATGAAATGGAGAGAAGAAATTGCTTACCAAACTTGTACACGTATAGTTCATTGATCTACGGCCAGTGTCAGGTAGGCCGGGTTGATGATGCAGAGATAATGCTCGAAGAAATGGTGATTAAAAAATTATATCCTGACGAGGTTACATATACCTCGTTGATTGATGGATTAGCTTCCCTAGGTAGACTCGATAGTGCATTTTCGCTTCTTCGTCGAATGATACATGCAGGCTGCAAACCAAACTACAGGACCTACTGTGTGTTGTTGATAGGGATGCAGAAAAAAATGGCGGTCCAACATGAAACTGTTCATAGTCACACTATAGATGCAAAATGTGTTATTTTTGAAACCTTTTGCAATCTGTTAGTTAAGATGTCTGAGATGGGCTGTGAACCTTGTACCGATACATATTACATCTTGATTGCTGGTCTGTGTCGTGATGGAAGAAGTTACGAGGCAGATAAGTTGGTCGAATTTATGGAGGAGAAAGGGCTGAGTCCTAACGAGGCAATATATTGCTCTCTCCTCGGTGCTTATTGCAAGAATTTGAGAGTAGATGCTGCTCTAGATATACTTAATTTGCTGACTGTGAGAGGGTTCAAGCCCCCTTTATCAATTTACGCAGCTACTATATCCGCTCTCTGCAAAAGAGAACGGATCGAAGAGGCTGAAGTGGTGTTCGAAGACATGCTTGAGAAACAATGGAATGGCGATGAGATTGTGTGGACTGTATTGATTGATGGCCTGCTTAAGAAAGGGAAACCGGAAGTGTGCTCGAAACTTCTTCATGTAATGAACTCGAAAAGCGTCCCTATAAGTAAGCAGACATATCTGATGCTAGCAAGGGAGATGTCCAAAGCTAACAAATTAGTCGAGGAAAACCGAGTTGATGAAGAATTGCAAGTCCTAGGAGACCAAAGACCAGGATAAGGTCCTGTTTGAGTTACCGAACAGAACAAATGCATCCTTATTCGATATTCCTCGTATTTGCTGAATCAGAGGCTGGGATGCCCTTTCTGCGACACCTGTAGAAAGGATATCAAGTTAAAACTGCAATCAAGTAAGTGGTAAGCTGATTATGCTATTCTATATACAGTTTAATTATGTTTTCTCGTCTTTTTTTTCTTCATGGTTTGTATAGCCGAGCCTATTCGGGAAAGAAAGTTGATTTGACAATAATAATTAATTTAATCTTTTGTTGGTCTTCTACCTACCATTTGCTTTTGTTTCTGATTTTTGATTATTTATAATGTAGATCATATTATTACTCGCATATGGAGCTGCGCAATTCCTGGGATCGATCTCATGCATTTGTCGTCGTTCTAGGATGAGAGATTTGGCTTAATGACTGGTCCACTGATAATTTCAGGTAATACTTTGATCCTTAATTTTGTATTATTAACATAAGCGTTTGGGGTTTGAACTCGATTTTATGGCACTGAAAAGATATAATTGTGTTTTTGAATAACAGCATTAGTTGCAAATACACTCTCCTTTAAAGGCACTTGCGAGTTTATAGCTGTTTATATCGAAGGTCAACATGGCAAAGTTAAAGCACTAAAAAAGCACTACTCGTTGAGGTTAAATGAGATGTTTCATACCGTTGATTGAATTGATTTCCCTAATTAGTGATAACAATGTGCATTGTTGTAATTGTCTGCCATTATGATTTGTGGTTTTTTGGTTGGGATGTTTTTCGGGACTAGAAAAAACTAATGCAAAAATCGACATTTATGGTTGCAGTGATCTGCTGGCAAGTTATATCTCGAGTGCGATTGTGATTGGATGCATGTGCTTTGCCTCCATTTGTGTAGCCAATCACTTGCAGGTAAATACCGAGTACGCTTATTTTTAGAAGCCTAGTTCTAATACACTGAGAAAAATACTCGTGCATTGCCTAGTTGTGGTTGATAATTAACTTCTACATAAGGCTCTTTCTCGACTAATATCTGAATCAGATATCATGTGTTTCTATGACCCTTTTTTTTCTTTTTTCGAATAAGTTGGACCGTGGGACATTTACATAAAACTTGTCTGAAAATTTCCTCTCCAATCAAAAGGAATTGTTCGTCACATGAGTCGGGGCCTTCATTTTTTTTGTTTTGTTTCTTTTCATTAGATAGTAGGCATATGTTCTTTCTCCGTTCTTTAATGGCCTTTACTTGTTACTTTCTTGAATCCAACCTCGGTTCTCATGGAATTTTGATTTCGACCTTTTTCTTATCCAGATTCTTATTATACAGCTGGAAATATACGGCATCAGAGACGTCTCGAGTTGTTCAAGAATGCAAGTTGGGACCCGTCGACACAATTTGCTGAATGTGAAAATTTTGATTGGTGCGTTTCTTGGACAGCAATACTTGACAAAATTAACACGAAAAAAGAGATCCCTTATTGGGAATTAAATTAATCAATCAAGATCTATTTATTTTCTGGCGATCCTCCGTTTTTTATTTTATACACAGCAGCCTTGTAATTGTAATGCTTAAATTAGGCTTAGCTTGTAAAATACTTCATCATTCTTTCTTGAATTAATACAGACCATTTTTCAGTATAAGGATGATTGCTTATATTTTGTATTACTTCAACAAACTCAATGGCTACTAAAATTTGACAATGGGAATCAAATTCAATAATCTATATTAGTTTTATTTAAAAAATAATCGAATTGTCATCGTTTGGCAGCCAACGCAAAGAAAAGAAACAAACACAAGAAAACAACGAACCATCCATTAGACAACAAAAGTGGAACCATCCATCGAAGTACAATCGGAGTGCTCAAAACAAACCGACGCTCACATCATCCCAACCAACCTTATATTCCACCAAACACATCCTTACAATCACTATGTCCATTCCCATTTGGCCTTATTCCAATTCTTTTTTATTTTAAGAAATTAAAAATTTAATCTTTTAGCCTTTTTCCTTCAACATTTAGCTATTCAATGAAACTCCTTTTGCCTTCGCACACTCAAATCAGCCTCCCTTAATATTATTTACGTTACCCTCTCCAACATTTTCCTCTTGGTTTTTGCTGCATGATCGCCCGATTCTTCTCTCTCCTCCGTCATCCAAGAATCGTTTGGTAGGCTGATCCATATGAAGCCGTTCGATAACTCTACAAACTCGTGGCAAAAACAATAACATTCTTCCAATCTCTCTCTCTCTCTCTCTCTCTCTCTCTCTCTCTCTCTCTCTATATATATATATATATATATATATATATATATATATATACACACACACACACACACACACACACACACACACACAACACTCCAAGGAAAAAAATACAAATTAGTTGAAGCCTCTCTACTTTAGTTTCCTGCAAATCTTGATATATATATATCAGCACACACAAAACACTCTAGTTGATCAATATTATTACAAGTTGAAAAAAACGAGAACGATAATGGGAAGGCAAAACAAGGATCATGCAGTAGTTGGATCATCGATCGCACTATTGCAAGAGAGATTTAAGCAGCTGCAGAGATTGAAAGAGATGAGAGAAGAGAGACAGCTTCTCAGTCTTCTGCCTCAAACAAAAGATTGTTATTATTATGAAGAGCCTTCGGAAAAGCTAATAATAAGCACTAGCTTTTCAACTTCTGATCAATCAGCTTTGCGGGACCCACTTGCCCTCGGACTCAATTCCCATGCCCGTGACGACGTGGCACATTTTCGAGCAATTAAACCTGCTAGGCAGTTTACTTCTGCTACTGCAAGAGGGGCCCACAGCAGTTTCTTCGAAAAAACTGATGTTGTCGATACTTCTCTTCGTCTCTAGATTGGAAACTCTCCCTTATTATTTGTTCTACCGTCTTATGTTCTTCATATATGTTTTCTCACATGTAACGAAAAGTTGATAGAATAAGAGAAACTATATATTGTGATGAATAACGTATATCTAATCTTTCTGATGTCTGTATAAAAAATAATTTGCTTGTGCATGCTGTTCGGGATCAAGATGAACAAAAGGCAAGATGTTCGAAATTCTATTTTAGTCTATAATTAGGCGATGACAATGTACAATATTTGTTCATAAGAAATACACGAGTGTCATATGTGAAAAATGCAACATCGGGTTAATTCTTCTTTCTCTTGAGTTGCATCCAATCACTATTTCAACTTCGATATAATTTCTCTCTTCATGCAAAATACCGCAAACTGAACGCCTTAGCCTCTTATCAAACAACACTTTGCTCAAGCTTTCGACATCACTACACGTCATTCGAACTCTCCTTTGACCTGTGCTTTCGTTTCTTACTCCTGTGTCAACAAAACACGATTTACATGTGTGTGTGTGAGAGAGTAATTTTTAATTTTTTTAAAGAAAGTAAAATGTTAAGTTTATAGCGAGAGTACTTCTCGTGTGAACTTGGATCCAAACATGATTTGAGCTTCCTATCAATGTGCTTTACGTCTTTTGACGTAGGAGTCTCGAGCTTGTTTATCTGTATAACATTTCAAAATATTCCCACATGTTAAGTGCAATCAAACGACATAAGCATAGGTATCTAATCGAGAGAAAAACTACACCAGAATATCAATTGCATTAAGCGGAAGGTGGAGATCTGAAAGTCCATGAGCTGGATGCTGCCGTGAGAGCATGCTTTTAATATATCTGCATAATGGTTAATACAAATTTATTTCCAAAAATAAATGCATTTACATACTAAACACAAATATTTATATATATATATATATATATATATATATATATATATATATATATATATTCAAAATTTGGTGGTTTTTGAACCTCTCGAAGTCGTTGACTTTATGCACCTCACAAGACCTGCGTAAAGCTGCCAATGCTAGCTGCACAAACAACACAAGTCAAAATGACACTGGTCAAAGATATTTTTCATCATAAAGTTGAACTGTGCAAATAAATAAATGAAACAAGTGTCCTCGGAAATGAATACGATATTAAGGAAACAGTACCTGACCTGGTGGGAATAGAAGGGGAGCCTCCGTAAGCATAATTTTATCAACCTCCAGTTTTGCAGATTCGTGCAAATTCTACAGCCAAAATAAGAACATTAAAGATAAGCAACAAAAAACGAAGATGTTTAAGAAACCCTAGTAGTTAATCTCATAGCTAACCGACTTTAAATGAAAATTATTAATGAAGTTTCTTGCATGAAGTTCAAGTAATATCAGAAATAAGGCGATCAACATAATTCAATTAGGGCTAACTTGTGTTAATTCCTTTACACCTGATAATATTGCAGGATATATCCAAAGACCAGAATAATACTTTGCAGTAATGCAGAAAGAGAAAAAGAATGTTAAAACAACTCAAACAAGAAGAGATAAGAAAGGACCTTTATTATCTCAGTCTGCCCTGCCATTTTCGCGCCATAGATCTCCTGCAGAGTTGAAAAAACCTTCATAAAACGCCATTGCCAATTGCCATATAAAACGAAGATGCCCAGAAAAGGAAGTAAACAATATAGTGCTTTCTCTATATGAAGAAACGATGGTGAAAAGGAAAGCTGGTTCTTATTAGATGTATAGAGTTACACTAAACGAACCTCCATATCACCGATAAAGCCTTGAAGAGCCCGATATGGTGCATAAACAATAAGGTCGAATCCTAGACTCTGCAGTGACAGAAAACACTATCAGATTATTAAACATGTACAAAACAAATATGAAAAAGTAAAAAGATATGTGATATTCGTACCTGAAGAACCAGCATTTCATTATTAAGGATCACCTGATGATCCTGTTCAATCCCTTTCCCAAGCTCCTCTGCCGATACATGGTTCTCCTCTGCCTTACAAGCAGCATATATGCAGGTTAACCTGCAAGACGAATGATTTTTTCAGTATTCTTTTTTTTTTTTAATAAATAGTAAAACAATTGATAACCCATCCATAAGAAATACGGTAATCAAGAAGCAGCCGTACATGATAATCTTTGGATGATGTTCCATCACAGACCATTGCAAATAGAACCTCTTAAAGTAAATAAGAGCAGTCGCCTGCGGAAAAGATACAAATGTAAGTTTGAATAGCAATCATCTAGAATTTTTTTGATTTAACACTGTTTCCAGGAATATTAATTACCTGAATTTTACGCGGAAATTTGAAGGCATCGCAAACATCTTGGATTTTAAACTCATAGAAAGCTCGAAGAATTTGCTCTTCTTCTGTCTTGAGTGCTTTAGGGCGTGAATGCTTCTCCGCTGAAACACCAACAAGGTTTATGGTATTTGGAAACAAATGCAGATGGGATTTTTTTGAAAGATGAGGAGCGTACCGTTATCTTTTACGTCATTTTGTGGTTCGGCATAAATGAATGATCCGTCAATATCTACTTCCATCCGAGTTGCTCCATACTTTTACAACATATATACAGTCTTAGCATCATTTGGATTTCTTAAAAAAAGCAAACCATGCTACAATAAAAGTAAGTTCGCAAACAATTTCAGATGAACAACCACAACGCAAATTACACGAAAAGGCACACTTTAAGCTTCCGTAGATATAAAGACGACATATATATTATAAATATACATTTATTCGTCGATTATAAACCAATGTTTATATATATATATATATATATATATATATATATATATATATATATATATACTACAAACCAAAGAAATACAGAGACGTACCATCTCAAGTGCTTGCTTCGCTCGTTTATTAGCATCCTTGTATTTTTCCTTCTGAAAAAATCACAAGAATTGGAGGTTGATACCATTTCATGCTAAAGAAAGTGATACGAGTACATGTGCACACACACACACACACACACACACACACACACACACACAACCGGAATTATGACACTCTCTGTTTAGTTACAATTTCCTAACAATTTTATATCATACTACATCCCGTTAACCACAACCAGAACCATTACTTCGATTAAATAAATTTATTTCAGACTACATTCCGCTAACAAAAATTTGATAAGATGCCTACAGTTGAATAAAACACCCATTAACCACAACAAAGAGCATTGACAAAACACCCACAGTTGAATTTCAATACGTTCTCCCGTGCATGTACACTTTTTTATTACAACAATTGTTCCCAATCCCAATACCTAAAAGTAAATTCCCCAAAATATGATCCCAATACACCTGGAAATAACACAAAGAAAGCAATATTTTTTTTCTCCATGATCGACACAGTGATAAAGAAGAAAAGAAAAAAAAAATGAAAACTTTTGAGAGGAATAGTCATTACAAGATCATGAGGAGTGAATATCCACTTTGATCTGTGAGTCGAGGTCGTAAAATCCGCCATTGATCTCTGCCGCCTAACAAATGTAAATTAAAAGGTACATCAATTAAAAGAACGTAGTAATGTTTTCCTCTCTGTCAAATATGGCTGCATCACTAACACCAATAAATTTAAAATCGACAGCTTCGCAAACTTGCATTTAGCAAATCGCAACCGTTAGAAACCCGTATCGATATCAAAAGTACTCTTAAATTTATAACCCATTCAATGTTCAACTCCAAGTCTACAATGGCACGATCCTCCATATCCCAATAGGTGTAATAAAAGTACACAATTTACGCATACCGTGCTGCATTACAGTTTTAACAAACAAAAGAGAAACAAAAAATTCACAAACATAGAAAAGGATACTTCAATTTCATCTGAAGCAGTTATTGCATTCGTTTTCATGAAATTATAATCAACTCAGTATTTGCGATAAAATAGATAAATACTTGTCCACAAAAAAGAACAATCACCGTCAACAATACTTCCGCCGCCTCCGTCGCCGGTGAATGAATTCGAGGATTTGGGGGTTGGGACCGGCTTCAGCGAGTAATTCTGTCGGACTTGTGAAGTTTTGAATTGAATTTTGAGAAAGCCCTAGCCCCTAATTTATAATGGATTTGGTAACCAAAATAATGTAAGAAGTATCTAATTAGAAACTAAATTAAATTAATTGTTTGTCTTGAATGAATTGTTTTTATCATTTTTTTTAAATAATGTTACGAGTGAATAATTATGGAGGGATTTCCTAGAAATAACTAAAGATGTTTTTTCTCATTAAAAAGAAGGGATAATTTGACAAAACTCACTCATTACACAAGTGTCATTATAATGAGCCCAATTTTATTTTACATATTTTAGATAAATCCAAAACAGTTTTTATTAATTAAAAAAATTTAATTATCACCATTATACCCCTTATTAAGAAATAGTGTATATTTAATTTTGGTATTAAAAAATTTACAATATATTTTCCATTAAAGGGGTCCTAATAATTAGGGAATTAGTTACCCATTTTAATGAACATATTATCTTCTATTCTGCGTGTTCTCTCTCTCTCTCTCTCTCTCTCTCTCTCTCTCTCTCTCTATATATATATATATATATATATATATATATTGAATCCTGGGTGCATATAAATATATAATGTATGAATGTATTTAGATCTTCGGATCTCGAACCAAAACCCCTTGTGGTCCATCTCTCTCTCTATCTATATATATATATATATATATATATATATATATACTAGTGAGGCCACACCGCGCCACGCGCGGTATATAATGCCCTGTATAGCTGAATTAATTCGATTGTTATACAAAAGAGAACAATACTCTAGTATGCACCAAAGAGACATAAACAACAAAATAAAAACACATAATTAAATGAAAATTAACAAGTGCTCCATGGAACCAACTCTTATAAACAAAAACATAATTATCAATAAACAATCCAAACCTATAAGCATAGTAATTACAAAGACACATAGTACAGGATGAACATTCCATGATGGTGAATTAACAAGTGTTAAATTTGATATTTGGTTTCATCTCAAAAAAAAAAAAAAATTGATATTTGGACATTTACAGAGTACATTATTTCAATTAAATAAAGTCTAGTTAACTGTGAATCTCCCTTTTGGAATTTCTTCAACCAGGATTCACCATGCCCATTAATGGTGCCATCATCCCCTGAAAAGAAAATCAGGTAAAAAATTAATAATTCAAATACCACAATTTTTTGACAAAGATTATTATATTATATAAATACATACAACCATCTTTTTTAAGAAAAAAAATTGACCTGTAATAACTACATCAATTAGGTTGATACCAAAGATGAGGCTTATATAAAACAAAAAAACTATAGTTAAATTTCCAGAAGAAGAAAGGGACATCTAACTGAAAAACATAAATAATTTGTATTTAGTACTCTGCATTATGTCGAATTTGCTGAAAAACTCACTGTGTTATAAATATTAACAAAAAAGCCATAGGATGCATTTTTTAGCACACAACACCCTAAATGGTGTGTTTTTAGGGGTAGTCAGCTAAAAAATTGCACAATAGGGGAGTTTTTGCTAATATTTATAATATGAGGAGCTTTGTCACAATTAAAGTAAATACAGTAAATGCAGGGGTCAGGGGTGCTAAATGTAATAAACCAAAAACAGAAATAGTAATAAAAGAAAACATAAAATTAAAACCTGAGAAGCGAGAAGAACAACATCTTTATGGAGAAAGAATGTAAAATGGCTGGTCAAATTAAAGCTTCCAGTCAACCCCACTTCCCAGAAGGAACAAAGAGCATCGATCCACCGTCCGATTCGAACTGGCTGAGATGATCGACAACCATCTGAAAAGCTCTGGTATTCGACGTCGTTCCATCACCTACCCCGCCAAAATTCGTCAGAGATACCCCGTGGCAAAAAACAAATGCACATAAATCTGTATTCAGAGAAAATATAAAACGAAGGCACATTACATGACTCTATATAATAAGTGTAAAGAAAGAAACAAATACTGACTAATACAAGTACAATTGTCGATTGCAAAATGAAGTATAAAAGAATTAGAAACATGTTATTACAAGATGAATTAGAAATTCATAATTTCACTTCCGATGAAAAAATACAACTAATAGACGAAACTTCATTATATGGACCTAATTAATACTTGATGACTTGCATTCATAAGTTATAGCAAATGCTCACTATTTGGGAAACATTACTTCCATTAGTTGTAGACATAAATGAAATATACGTAAACACAAACAATTAGTAATAAAACAATTATTATAGCAGTTATCTCAATCAATAAAAAAAATGAAAAAATAAAAAATTAAATTAAAAAAGCATACAAATGCTCTTGCTGTTTTTTGTCCTATTCTTTTTTGGTCTCCAATGTAATAGATGTTAACACATAGGAAAGCATTTCTGAATTTTTGAACTTAGTTAAAGCAGAAGTTTGCTTTATTATATGTCTGCTTCTTCTTGTAACTTACATTTTTTTAGACAAAACAACCAATATCATAATAGATAATCACATAGGATTCTAACTTCTAACAAGTTCCACAAATACGCCGTCAAAGACATACACATCCGCAACCAAACTACACACAGCTACATAGAAACTCAGACTACAGAGGTGTCGTCATTGCATATAATATATTCGAAGACATGCATATAATATTAAGTATCAAGAAAGGGAGAGAAATATACCCATAGGATATCATCTTGCCCGAGTAAGCTTGAGTGGTTTCTATTAGCATTTCCAAGGATATCAGCTAAAAAAATATCAGAGAAGAGCAATAAGCGATTGAAAGCAAAACACATAACCTCAAATCAAATGCAAATGAAAGCAAGGACATAGATCAATTACAAAACCATTACACAATACACTGAACAACTGCAAATGAAAGCAAGGACAGCCAATTTTTCCTATATAATTGGGTTTTGACCAGATATGGATAACATGCCTATCTGATGAATGTTGACTGAAACTTCTGCAAAACCAAATTTGAATACCCATGGTGAAAAACATAAATTTAACAACCATGTAACAACAATTTTGAATTTGAAGAAATAATTTAGTCGACGATATTGAAAAGGATATGCAGTTAATTAAAAGACAAAAAACCAACTATATTAGATAATTAAAATACTCGTAGAACACAGAAACAAAAAAACATAATATAATTCCATAACAACAAAAACTGAGATCCAAAGATACCCTTTCAATAAACAAGTGTGTGTTGCCTGGTTTGGACAGGAGGCAGACGGAGAGGATTGTCGGAGGCGGAATGAAGAACTAATCAACCGAGCACCAAACCACATCAGTATACCTGCAGTCAAAGTGTTTACATCCATTAATACAACAATAATGATAAATGGAAAGGAAATATAAACATTCTTTAGTGATTAATGAATTGACTGATGCAGAGGATACCACGTATGTCACTGACTCAGTAAATGGACGAGACAACGTCTTCCGCCCCGCCGAAAAGTCTGCAATCGCTTAAGATAATAAGATAAATAGATAAGTGGGCTTACTTAAATGGATCCCACATAAACAAGTGAAAGAAAAAAGTTAGTAGCAAAAATTAGGAAGATCTGCACAAATTTCGCACCAAAGTGTAGCTTAACATGATTAATCAAGAAAGAGAGAAAAAATTATACCCAGACCCATTCTGCAGGGAATAAGGCAGTTGTCTTCTGTTAGCATTTTCAAGAACATCACCCAAGCACATAAAGAAAAAGGGAATGAGTCTAACATAATCATAGCGTAAACTTTATTTGGGGATAAATGAGAAAGATAACATACCAAATGTAATCGAGAGCAAACCTAAAGAGAAAAAATAGAAACAAATTAATTTAAGAACAATATAAACAAGCGAGACTAAAAATGCGATAGAGTTACAAGCCCTTCTACAATTAAAAAAAAAAACAGTTAATAAATACAAATTTACCTAAATGGATTGAACAAAGAAAATGGAGGAAACGAAGAACCTAATGGCTGAGAACCTCGGCAGTTTTCGGCATCGGCATAAAAAGGTTAGAAAACCCCTATTTTGTTGTTGTTGTACTCACGAAACAGAGATGGGGATTGAAAACCTCCATCGGATGTGCAAAAAATACATCGAATGACTGATGATTTGCGGGCGGTTTGCTTTGAGAGTGCAATTTTTAGGGTTTTCCTTTAGTTGGGTACTGAAATGGCCTCCGGAGAATGTAAAATTGGAAAGAGAAATGAGACGATAAAGATTGTGTAAACCCACGTCCCACAGGCTACACCGGAAGCTACAAACGTCAAGGTGGGATTGACAAGCGAGAGAACGCAGAAGCAGACTGACAACCGCCGAAAGCAAGCGCGTGTAAATGAACACAACTCGCGTGAGTTTGTTAAAGAAAAATGGAAAATACTGGAAATATTAAGAGAAGGGCCCACGGATATGGGCGGACCATAAATTTGAGCAGCAAAAGAAATTGGAAAAGAAAAGGCGTCCACGCTTTATTTGGATTTTTTTCCGATTAAACGACGTCGTTTTGTGTGCGTTTTGTGTTAAAATAATTAGAAATGTAATATTATTGCACTGTTCATTTGAGGCCTACATCTTTATAGTTTTGTAATATATATATATATATATATATATATATATATATATATATATATATATATATATATATATATATCCGTAAACCACTAT
>NW_012192934.1:219814-243352 GCF_000504015.1 Erythranthe guttata
TAAACTCGAAGAAAATTCAAGTTTCTGAACTCTGCAGAACGGGAGATTCAAACGGCTTGAATCCTCCGTTCTGCAGAGCACGGAAACTTGAATTTTCTTCGAGTTTCCGTGCTCCAAAAAACGGGAGCTTCAAATTTTCGTGTTCCAGAAAAGGGGACCTTCAAACTGTATTTTGAATTTTTTTTTCGGAAAAAAATAATAATATTGGGGTTCCCGTGCCCTAGGAGACGATTGTTCATGGTTCCCGTCCTCCAGGGCACGGGAAACACATGTTTCCGTCCTTCAGGGCATGGGAACTTGGTGTTTCCGTTCTCCACAGCACGATTGTTCAATTTTTTTATTTTTTATTTTTTGATTTTCCCGTGTTGTGCAGCACGGGAAACCCAAAAAAATTGGGTTCTCGTGCTGCACAACACGATAATACCGCTAAAAAATAGAAATTTCACTAATTTATTCGATTTTACCTCGTAGAAGTCATCCGAATCGGCCATTATGTTATTTGTTGTCGTCGGGCAGTCGATTTATCAAACAAATACGAAATTCTTTTTTTTTCGACCTTTTTTAATTGAGAGCGTTTTGAGTTTTTTAGAAAGTTGGAAAAAGTTGAAATGAAAGTACCGCTGCAAATAAGCCAATTTCAGTAAAAGTCCCGCTACAATTAGCATTTCAGAAAGAAAAAAAAAAATAAAGATGTTTTATATTTTTGGGTAAATTGCACTTTCCCCTTGTAATTTGGATGAATATCACTTTACCCCCTGTACTTTTAATTGCATCAATTTATCCCCTTGTACTTGAAAAATTGTCTCAATGAGGCCTTCGCCGTTAATTTTTATACCATTGACCTTAACACCGCTTGATCTAAGTCTGAAAATTACAAAAAAACCACCCATCTCAGTTTAAATAATTATTAAAAAAAATAAAAAATTGTACTCGCGTCGTGGACTATGTTTTCTCGTTGTCTTGAATTTTTTATTATTTAATTTTTTGTTTTTTTTTTTAATTTTTTTTCAAATTTTTGAAACTTAAATTGTAATATTTACCCATTTACTTTTCAAAAATGAAATTGGAATTACTTTCATAAATCCGAATCGGATCTAAAATTGATTATTTTATATGTAGTTTCGATTTCTATCCAAATGTTATTGAAAAACAATCACAATTTTGTAAGTTCGAAAGTCGAATTCATAAATAAGAAAAACTATATATATTTATATTCGCAACTTTACATCTGAACACAATTCTACTTAAATACTAAAATTTATACCGTATTTTATACCATCGTCATCGATAAATTCCTTATAGTATGTATATATAGTCCGATTACTCCATTTTTTGTTAGTAAGTCGACTCAACTCAATTACACGTCTAATGCATGCATGCACACGTGACATAGTATATATAAAAATATATATATATATATAACATTATACAAATTTAATATTTACTAATTATTAGTCCAATTATATAACATAAAAATAAGAAGATTTACATAAAAAACTTTTAAAAAAATTAATGTGTGTGAGGATATACTAATAACATTGTGTATTTTCATTATCTACTCAATTTAATATTTTTATACAAGTAATATATTTCATTATAAAGTGGCAAATTTTATTTAATATTTCATTAATATTTTTTAGAAGGGTAACTAAAAAAATATTTATAGAGTGAGGGGTAAATATGGTAAATTGAAATGTACAGTCACAGTGTACACTGGACAATATTATATTATTTTAACCTAATTTAATCAGTAGACAAAACATCATCACTCCCAAAATAGATACGCCGGCTGGTCACAATTCCCACCATTTCTGCAAAAGCAAAACCCTAGGTCATGGATTCCCAAATTGAAAGGCGATTGAAGAAATCGAAGCACCAAAACGACGACGCAGATGAACCCATCATCTCCTTCGATGAATTGCCGTCAGAAATCCTCACCGACGTACTCTCCAGGCTCCCGATCACATCTCTCATTCAGTCCACATTCGTCTGGACATCCTTAAAACCGCTGTCGAATGATCCAAACCTCGTCAACATGCATTTGTCTCGATCGTCGACGAACAACAGCTTGTGCCTGATCCTCCACTCGGATCTTCCGATCCAAAACCAGCTCCATTTCGTCAGGGTTTCCGGCGATTCTAAGGTGAGAAAAATCGGCATCCCTTTCGAAATGTCAATGCCTGAATTCAAAATACTAGGTTCATCCAATGGTTTGCTGTGTTTGTTGAATACCTTGTTCACCGAGTCGATTTGCCTGTACAATCCTTTCACAAGAGACCATTTTGCCCTCCCCAAGAGTTATGATTTCCAGGACCAAGTGGTCGTTTACGGGTTCGGGTCCCACCCGGTCACCAAGGACTACAAAGTGATCAAGGTTGTATACTATACGATTTCCTTTTTCCGTCGTTTGGGAGAGAATCTTCGCCATTTTAATCAGTACTTCAAACGAAGGATCGAATCAGAAGTTAAGATATATAGCCACGCTAGCAAAATGTGGAGAAACTACGGGCAAATACCTCACCGGCTAGAGCAATGGTCATCCCCTGGAGTTCTTTCTAATGGATGCCTTCATTGGTTTAGGGCATTGGAAACTTACAGGGCGGGGGAGCCACTGAGACGGACTATTGTCTCGTACGATTTGGCCGATGATTCATTTCGTGTAATGTACACTCCTTCTCTCTACGATGTTTGCCCTTCAATGCGTCGTGGGATTCGCTATCTCGACTCTTTAAACGGATGCCTTTGTGCTTATATGCCTGCGGGTCGTGGGGCGGTCGATGTTTGGGTGATGAAAGAATACGGGGTGACTGAATCTTGGGTGAAGCAGTACACGATTGGGTCCTACATTCCTGGTTCCGTAGTTTGTGATGAAAATGGATCTGGGATGCCGTCAGTTCGAGTGTTGTGTGTTCTCGAGAGCGGGGAGGTGTTGTTGAAGCGAAAACAAGAGTTCATTTGTTACGATCCGTATAAAGAAAGATTCAAGGAGTTGAATTACCGTGGCATGCCGAGAAGTTTTCGCACAATCGTTCATGTTGGTAGCCTAAAGTCTGCAGCTTCACCATGGTAATAAATCTTTTTCAAGAATCCCCCATATTTATTTATGCATGCATGTTTACATTTATAAAACATTTTTTTTAAGAACTTGAGAGGATTTTATATCATGAACGAGTAAACTACATTAATCCACCGAGGTGGTGTTTTAAAACATTTTGTTGTTGTTGTGTTGTGACGTTGATCCTTGTATTAATTAGTTTGTGGGGAGAAACAAAGACAATCAATTAAAAGTATTGTGGCTATAACTCTCATTTCTCTTATATAATTTTTTTATGTATGCCCTCGTTTGCCATCGCAACTTGAACTACATTCAAGTTGCATGTTTATTTTTGAGATAAATCATAAATGTGATTAGTCCTAATATTCTTTAGTCACGATTAATTTGCGCAGAACAATTCTGATGTGATATGAATGCGTTTGTAGTTATATATGGTCTTTTTTTTTTGGTAATTGAGGCGTTCAATTAATGAACGAAACACATGTATGGGCACTATAATTTTGTGTGAGCAATTCAAGATTTGCTGTAACACGCCTCACGTGTACGTAAAGAGCATTTACGTGTTTTAGAAGAGAAATAATGGTACGGAAGTAGTTACCGTTTCAAGTTATGTTAGATGGTCTGCATATTAAGGAACCATTAGTTGTTGTCGGTATTGAACGAAATCTGGAATTTAGTGTTGCATGTAATTAAGCTCACCGGAGAAAGTTATGCCTGCCATGGAAATAGAGCTTGTAGCATATTAGGAATATAGATCAGAGAATCATAAGTAGTAAAAAGATCTAAGTTGTTGAAGATAAAATCCCAGTTGATCATTTGCATGTTGCCTTTCTTCAATAATAGTATAACTTGAAATATCCTTTCCGAGTTTACAGGTCTTTATTAGGGGTCGTAATTGGAACGGAATTTTCAAATTCCACAATTTTTGGAATATTTTTTTTTCATCGATTGCTGATTTTTTCCGATATTTTTTTTTGGGGAAGTAGACATAAATTAATCGGAAACTCCAATTAACAAATTTATATGATTTATGTTAAATGTAGTCTATGGAATTAAATATACATAATTTTGATTAGAAAGTATTAAAGTGGTGTGACAAGGAAATTTTTTTGATATGGTTATAAATGATACTTTAAGAAATTGAATTTCTAATTTTTTTTTTTTTTTTTGATTTTTTTTGTAAAATATTAAAGTAACAGTTTTTGAAAGTTGTGATATTTTTATTTCAAACTGAAATTTTCTGTGTATAATCAAATCATAAACATGCTTAAAAAATTGTGAAATGACTTGTAACAAATAAAATATTAGACTTTTAGTGAAACCAATATGTATATGTCTTTATTGCTAATTGTTGTCAACGTTTAGGGTTTGTTAGCTAATTATTCCAAATCACACTAGCCCAAAAAGAAAGAACAAATATGCTTAACTATTTTGAAACATCACCTAATAATACGTTTAAATGCCCAAAATTTTAATTATTTGATATATACACTTCCCTCCATCCATTTTCTTCGTTGGTAAGTTTTTATAGAAAATGTAAATTTGTTAATAATTTTTAGAAACCAAATAAAATTCTTTAGTTTTATTATTGTTATATTTTTTTTACTCACACACCACACATAATAACAAGGAAAAAATTACCTTTCTGTCCCACAAGGATGACCTAACGGTTGGAGCAAGTGAATTTGTGTCAATTGTTCAAAATTTGAATCCACTTGCCAACGATCACTAGATCGAGCTTGTCAAACATAGTTAGCCTAGTGTAGTTCACGTCTCTCGTATAGTTTGCAAAGCCATTATACGAGAGTAGTGTAGGTTTACCCAATGCACTTATACGATTTATACGGTTGGCTGCGAGTTCCCGTATGGTTTGCAAAACCACTATACGAGAGTAGTGTAGGTTTGCGAGTGCATTTATTACATAAAAAAAGGAGAAGTTACCTTCTTTATTATTTTCTATTCACACACCAAATAAAAAGAAATTACGTTTTGGTTAAAATAAAAATTTACCTTTTCTTTTTCTCATTGACAGCTGTCTCGAATTCCATCAACCAAACAATCCCATATAAAAAAAAATAATAAAATACCAAACTCAACACATAATTACATATAAAATTTGTACTAAATAAACTCAGCCACCCCAACAATTTCTTCAGCAAAAAAAAAAAAGACATGCATTATTTCTCTGCATTATGATCAGTCCAACAATACATCTTGTTCGCCTTCATTACTCTTGAGTATGGATAATTATCAAACACAGTCCGCTGTTTTTTTTCTTCCTTAGTTTCCCCGAAAGTTTTGATGTTAAAGTTTGGTAATAAAATATTTGAACAGGTGGTGTAAAAATCTGAAATTGCGAACAAGGGTTTTGCTCTGCGCCACCAGTTCTTGGATTCTCAGCCACTCTATTGGAAATTCAATAACCACCCTCTCATCTTCAAGGTTTTCTCTCTTGCTTACAATTTTATTACATATAATAATTATTAACCAAAGTTCATGCAACTGATTGTTGAGTTCATGATTGTATTTTATGCTTATATGTCAAGGAAATAAAAATAATAGGGTTTTGACAGCCTGTTTTCGTTGCGAGGTCTTTTGTACTTTGCTGTCGATTTACATTTTATGGCTTTCGTGTTTTTTCATCGACTACGCCTTTTAGGAATTTTTATGTTAGTAATGGTTGAATTCTCGTTTGTAGTTTATGTTTACACGTAAAGTACTTAAGTAAATACAAGAATAAGCTTAATCGGAGTTTTTCCGGTTAAACCTATACGCAATTGATTTTTGTCTATAAAGCTTATTTCGTAATGTTTTGTTGCCTTTCAGACTCTGCATTATTCCAATATTTATTTTATTTTATTTTTTTAAATCCCTATACATTAGTTTTGTTTATGGTCATTGTATTATATTAACTTTACATCTAACAGATACATTGTGTGATTGCAAAATCAGGTTCGTATTTGTGCTTCAGGGTAATGTGGTTCTGAGTGATGCATTGTTCAGTAGATACAAGCTAGAGGTACGAGAGCTGAACTAAAAACTGTCGATAATTCTTTTTTTTTTCTTTTCTTTTCGTTGTTTAAGGCTTAAAAATGACCATTAGAATTGATAAATAATTTTGTTACTATATGCCTTGTCTGAATTAAAAATTTGCAGGTCGATTCATATGCTTATATTCCTTTGGTTGAAGTCCGATACATCTGCCACTCTTGTTGTGTTTGAACGAATTTCTCAATGTAACGGTATAATATTCTTCCTTTATTTATTTAAAATATCAACTATTTTTTAAGAAATGTGCAATTAATTACGAAATCACGCGATTTCTGTGATCTAAACAAAGATTCGAATTTAATGAAGTCGACAATCGACATATTTGCAGGAAATTCAGTATAACCAGCACGGATTATTGCTGTTGGAGGGACAAGGCATTTTCCGCTTAGGTGGTAGCTGGTAATAAATTCATTCCCTAATTAATATTATTCTCGATTTTAAAATGATTTCATTTTTTTTTTATGTAATAGTAATCGTAAGTGATAACGGAAGCATGTTGTTCAAGCTGGCGACACAATTTGGATGGGTCGCTTTGTGCCTCAATGGTAAGTAATTAATAGAGATTGCTATCATGTTTGCAAAAGCTTATTCAAAAGTAGAAGTCAGTGATTGTGAGTTAAGTGGTTATTATGTGCTGATTTCTAAAAGTTAAAAATATGCTGGAAAAAATCAACTTTAAATAGAAAAAAAACAGGTTCATGGTGGTTTTTAAAAAATAGCTTAAAACACCTTATTTTAAGAGAAGCAAAAGCAAAAACTGATTTTGCAAACACCTAAAAACAGATTATGAGCAAAAAACAGATTATGAGCAAAAAACAGCTTAGAAATTGTTTCTAAAAGCTTTTGCAAACACCGCCAAAATTTAATTAATTTTTATTTATTTATTTAATTTTCAGGTTGGTGGACTTGGCAAGGCAAAGTCGCGTTATTTGCTGTACAAAGATGTCAATAGTCGCGTTATTTAATTTTTTTTTTTTTTGAGCTTATTGCAAATACCACATCTGTGAAAGTCGCAACTGCACTTCACCGCCCCACCACCACCCGTTGGTTAAAAAAACTAGCAAATACCCCCCTATACTTTTTAGTCAAAGTTGTATAGGCCCCCGAGCGAGTGCCTGTTGCTCACTCGTTGTTTGTGCGCCTGCCTAGACTTTTTTATTTGAAATGACACATGTACCCTTAAATCGTCTTTAATTTAATTTGCAAATGGTTGAATCATGAACTCAAACCACTTTTAACCAACAAAAAATCCAGTTCAGTACTTGAAAAGTTTCGGTTTTTGGAGCATTGGGAAAAGCCCCGGGAAAAATGACATCACGTAAAGCTCGAAAAATCACAATTTGATTCGAGAAAATGCTAGAGTATGCAAACAACATAACACCAATTCGAAAACCGAGACTAGGTAAATTTCGTCAAACAACATATCTCTATTCATTATAAAACGGAGAAAAGAAATTCGAACTCACATCGTCACTATTCTTGTACCTTCGTTATCAGAAGGACTTAGAAATCAACACTTTAATTACGGAAAGGGCATTTTGGTCTTTTCACGACAATTGGCAGCTGACTCAGCTTCCCATAAAGAAAAAAAGTAAAAATAAAAAATTAAACTACCAAACTCAGCACCACTCACTCTCACAAGACAACAAACTCCCACTCCACATTTTTCTTCAGCAAACAAAATATGAATTCTCTCTCTGCATTTTCAGTTCAAAAATGCATCTTCTTCGCCTTCATAACTCTGAGTATGGATAATTAATTATCAAACACAGTCCGCTGTTTTTTGTTTCTTCCTTAGTTTCCCCGAATTTTTTGATGTTAATATTAAAATATTATGAACAGGTGGTGTGAAAATCTCGAACTGCGAACAAGGGTTTTGCTCTGCGCCGCCAGTTTTGGAAGCTCAGCCGCTCTATTGGAAAGTCAATAACCCAACTCTATCACCCTCTCATCTTCAAGGTCTGAGAATATAAGAAAAAAAATTCAATCTTTTTTAGTTATTGTTATAGTTTAATTCATGATTGCATTTTATGCTTATATGTAAATGAAATGAAGAATAAATCTAGATTTTTTAGGTTTAAGTTTTATTGCTTCATGCTTCGATTTGTAGGCCGTTGTCGTATGTATGACATTTTGATCTGATTTCGTAGTATTTCGATGTCGATTTATGTTTTATCGATTCCTTTGTTAGTATTTCTGATTAATTTTTTTTTTTTGGTAATTTTGTTGTTTTTTCAGACTTGCCGGGATTTACACGAAGCGTATACAAACGAGACCATGCTCTGATAACTCCGGAAAGTCATGTATTCAGCCCTTTGCCCGAGTGGTATATTCCTCATCCCTGCTTCTTATTTTAACTCAATTGATTTGTATGAATTATTATTTTTATATTCATCTTTGCGTATGTATATTTATATGTATACACACATTCATTGTGTTTATGTATCGACAGGACTAACACGTTAGGTGCTTATCTCATTACACCGTCGATGGGCTCACATTTTGTTATGTACTTGGCAAAGATGCAAGGTGCATTTCAGTTTTTTTATTTTTATTGTCATTGAAATTAATAAAGTTTAATTTTAGCTTTATATATGTTATTTTCTTTGAGATTTTTCGATTGTTATTTAATTCATATTTGCAGAAAATTCAAAATCGGGGCTCCCACCAAAGGATGCTGAGAGGTAAGAAATATTTATTAATTTTCTTTTATATCCCTTTTCCGTCTATCGTCATTTTTTTACGTAAAACGAACGTATTGTGTTATTGCAAAGTCAGGTTCGTATTTGTACTCCAGGGTGTGGTGATTCTCAACGACACATCGGGGATCAAACACAATCTAGAGGTACGGGAGCTAAACCGAAAACTGTAAATAAATCACGTTTTTCGTTTTTCGTTTTTTAATTCTTAAACTAACCATTAAAAATTGCAGGTGGATTCATATGCATATCTTCCTCCAAACTCGGAACATTTGTTCGACTCCGATGCATCTGCCACTCTTGTTGTATTTGAAAGAAGGTTTCTTTTTTCGTTTCTTGATAATCTTTCTCATAAGCATCAATCTTTTTTTCTTTTTTCCGATTTAGCCCTCTATAAATACTCCTCGTTTATCTCAGGCACGACTACTTGGAAAATCATATTGCCGAGCAAATCATTGGTTGGACAAATAAGCAGCCCCTTTTAGAAACTCCAGGCGAGGTAACATTATAAGTTCTTGCCTAGCTCATGATAGTTTCCGAAAAAAAAAATTAAATTTTTTTTTTATAATAATTAAAAAAAAAAAGTGATAGATTTTATTTAGACGAAGTATTTTTGTTATTTAATATTTACAACCACTAATGCATTATATTATCTTACATGTTCAGGTTTTTGAGCTCAGAAAGCTTCTTCCGACCTCTTTGGCATATGATTTCAACGTACACGTAAGTTGCAACTGAAATTAATTAGGTCGTGCTTTAAATATTACGCAATCTTGTTTTTCTTTATTTTTTTTTGTTCATGATCATAGTTTGAATTTCCAAATTATTATATATGATAACTAAAGTACAGAATTTGCATTTAAAAACGAGTTTTTCGTTAGAGTAAAAATTGCTTCGTTTTCAGTCAAAAAATGAAGATAAAATTGACATTTGTAACATTAAAATTTAAAACGCTTCGTTTATCGAGGAGTGATTTGGTTCATTTATTAAAGGGTATTCTAAATATCGATGGCTTTATTTTGAATAAATTCATTTGTTTGGCAGATGATGGATTTTCAACCAGGCGAATTTCTAAATGTAAAGGTATATTCTTTCTTTAACTTGTACAGTATTTTCACCATCTATATTAAATTATAGTTTCTATTAACTGTAAAAGTAATTACGCAATCACGCGATTCGTATAATCTAAGCGAAGATTAATGAATTTAATGCATTTGACGTGTTTGCAGGAAGTTCACTATAACCAGCACGGATTATTGCTTTTGGAAGGACAAGGCATATACCGTTTAGCTGATAGCTGGTAATAAATTAATTCCCTAATTAATATTATCCTTGATTTTTAAAATGATTTCATTTTCACGTATTAATTAGCAATAATAACCGTAAGCGATGATCATAAATCGTGTGTATAAATTGATAATCAGGTATCCAGTTCAAGCTGGTGACGCAATTTGGATGGCCCCCTTCGTGCCTCAATGGTAAGTAATTAGTCGAGATTGCTATCCTAATTTTAAGTTTAGTACATAATCAATGCAACACTAATTAACTTTTATTTATTTATTTCGTAATTCAGGTATGCAGCACTTGGCAAGACAAAGTCGCGCTATTTGCTGTACAAAGATGTCAACAGGAACCCATTGTAATAATAATTGAATCGTATTTTTTCTCTTCGTATTTTGATACGATTGCTTTGACATCACGTGTAAAACACGATTAGCTATCTTATGAAAATTAAGGTTGTTGTCTTCAATTTTTTTTGGTTGCCTTGTAATCATTTTTGTGAATAATGCACGGTCGTATTTAACGAAAATTTGGAACAAGTAAATTAAATAATAAACAGAATATTGATTAGAACAAACTCTTGCAAGCATTATTCCTCTTAGAAATTGAAGGCTTGCATTGCAATTTGCAGAAGAAAATAAAAATAAATTACTGCATGCAGTTTCGAGCTATTTTTATTCGACACGGGAGCAAAAAAGGGCATCTTTTGATAGATTATTAAAAGAAATTAATTAAGGTCCCCTTTTTCGAAATAATCCCATAATGCATGCATGTGATTTGCATAATCAAGAATCTGATTCTCTTTTCTTGAACACAAAAGCTCAAAACAAGTGCGATCCCTCTTTGTACTCTGACCCGATTTCTTTATGTTCGGTAACTTTTTGAATACATACATACATACACATATATACGCATGCATATAGCATGTATACATGTACTTGTGTATGTATTGACTGTTGTACATGCATATGATACATATACATGTGTATGTATGTATGTATGTATGTATGTATTCCAAAAAGTTGCAGAAAAACAAGTGTGATCCATCTCTATGCTCAGAGCCAATTTGTGTGTTGTACGTCTTTTGGAATACACATATATAGATACATACATATTATATATGGCATCTACGTACGTGTATATATGTATACGTACAACTACAAGTTGGGTATAAATGTAAACCTCGTCTCCCAACACACTGTTATTACAGTCTTTCTTGCTCATTCGAAAAACAAGGAAAAACTAAATATGCCAATAGTCAAGATATTTCTTCTTCTTTCTCTGTTGCTTGTGATTAATTATTCACTAAAATCAGGTAAATATATATGATTTTATTTTCAATCTCTCTCTCTCTCTCTAAAAATGCTGGTTGGTTGTAGATGGGGTGTTGGAGGATTGGTGCATAGCAGATGAGCAAACACCGGACAGCGAGCTGCAGGCGGGATTGGATTGGGCGTGTGGTAAAGGAGGTGCAAACTGCAGCAAGATTCAACCGGGCCAGGCGTGCTTTAAGCCCGATACTGTGCGGGCCCACTCATCTTATGCCTTCAACAATTACTATCAGAAATTCAAGCACAGAGGTGGCTCTTGTTACTTCAACTCTGCTGCCATTACCACTGATCTTAATCCTAGTAACTTCCACTCTCTCTCACCTCTCTCTACTTCTTTCCATTTCTTTTTCTTATTTTTTTCAATTTATATATATTCTTTTATTTTATCTTTCATTTATGTAGTATTGAAGTATTCTTGGTATTTATTGAATTTGCAGGTCATGACTCTTGCAATTATGAGCTCACACCTTGAGAATAGTCGAAGATGCATTTTCAATTTCTCACTCCGCCCGGAAGAATTATTTAACATCGGTTATTAGGATCTAGGTCCAGAGTTTCGAACTCTGCATTTGTAACAGATTTTGTATTTAAAGAAGAATCGAGCCAACGGTTCTTTGTTCTTTTTCTTGGCTCAGTTTCCACATGTCAACCCTCAAAAGTAGGGAGGAAAAATCACAACAAATTATTGACACTAAAATGGCACAAAAATTTTCTTTCTTTAGCAAGAAATTACCAAATAAGTTCACAAATTACCAAGAATTGGATAGAGTAAAGATGGAATTTATTAACAAAAAGGTTTATAACTACAAATAGTATACCACCTTAGTAGAGTTGCAGAATCAATTTGGCAAATATATATATAGCAATTAAAACTTGTTTTGTTATTGAAGTTGAAATAAACAATCAGAAGAGTAAGCTTGCCCAAGCACCAATGAAGGCGAATCCTCCAATAGGGGCCAATCTTGAATACGTCCTGTCTTCAAGATACGCAACCGCATAACACCTGCCACAAAAAAAACCAGCATCGATTTTTTCTCATAAATAATTAAATATAACCACTCTTAATCGGTGTTCTAAAAGAAAATATAAAACAAAACACGAAAATGTTATTTCTAACATAAAGATAAAAAGTATCAAAACTCTCAACAGTCAATTTAACACGCACGAGTTAAGTCCCACCAGAATACGTATTAAAAGCCCATTGACATAATAAAAAAGACATTTCTTTACTCTTAAAAGTTGTTGACAAATAAACTAACTACATTTGAACGATAAATTTAACTATTTTTTGTCTCAAACAGTTCATGCATCATGTAAAGTATCCTCATCCGGCCCCGATCAAACTTTAACCATTATCGAGAAAAGCCCGAAAAGTCATGTGATTATGCTTTTACGAAGTTAAATAACCCAAACTATGTAATAAATAAATTGGATTGATCAATATTTTCCCTTTGGATGTTCTTATTTCGATTATGATACATTCGCAATATAGCAAAAAGTATGAAAAACTTACGTTCCGGAAAATGTGACGATTCCAGTAGTCAAAAGCCCTCCAAACTACAGAAAATGAATTAATACACAGACGAAATTAATTATATATAAAAAAAAACATCATTAATTACACAAAATTTAGGGGCAAGTGGTAAATAATGGGGGGACTCACAATATTAGGGCGGGATGTTATAGGAGCAGCAAGCAGTGCTGCAGTGTGAACCAAATGATACAGAGATGCTGTGTGCCATACCTTCATTTTTCAAACTCATATTAACACATCATACACAAATCAATCATAACCCTAAAAATAGAAAGAAACAATAAACCCTAAAAATTAACAATTCTTCTGATGATTTTTTCTTAATTCGACATGGTAATCCAGAAATGAACTGAAATAAGCAACATTTAAAAAAATAAAAAAAAATACCTCCTTGTAAGAAGGGTTCTTCGGCTTGAAACCATGGGCGCCGTAGCTTCCCAATCCCAGAGCTGCTACACCTGTTACAGTTTCATAATCAACAATTCGCAGTCCCAATTTCCTTTTTAGAGAGAGAGAGAATCTAGAGAGAGAGAGGCGTACCAGAGAGAGCAGCGACTTTGTGCCATAGACGAGGATCCATTTCTGATTTTTATTTCTCTCTTTTTTCCTTTCTCTTTAGTTTTTACTTTCAGTGTTGACAAGTTTCGAATTTAAAAATGCTTAATTACATTTCAATCCCTCAAGTTGTGACTCATTGCACAATGTACCCCTGATATCTTTGAATGTGTGCAATAAACCTTTTTCTTCACCCACTATTCCACTAATTATTTCTTCAAGTTATGTTTGTTAATAAATCACCTAAGATTCTAATTGAATCGAAATATATTTTTGTTTATCTTGTAAAATTAATGTTGTTGTAAACTTAGAAAGTGATTTATAGATTAATGATGGAATTTTGCATTTAAATTTCTAAATTTAATACAATTTAAATGGTAAATGAGCATTTGATGTTAATAACTTTGGTATTTTTTGTCGAGTTAGTTATCGGTGTAATTTAAATGGTAAATGAGTACTTGCGATAAGAAAAAAAATAAATATTATATGTGTATGTTATGTATATTCGAAGAGTATGGGTGTAAATGAATTGAGCCGACTCGTGAGCTCGATGAATAGACTAAAAAAAACTCGCACTTAGAGTTTTTGAATAAATTAGAACAACATAATAACAAGAACTCCAAGAAGAGAACTAAATAAAGCAATCAAGATCATGTGAAATGTAAATCAAGAAAATAAAATACATATAAAAAAATCATAATCAAACATCACTTAATAAATAGAGTCAAATAAAAAGCATTTCTATAACAGCAGTAAATCAACAGTTCCAAATCCCAGTTACAAATTACAGTACAGATTTAAAGCTCCCAAATAGATTATGGGGGCAAGGATTAGTTCTAATCCTCCAACTAACTACCTTTCGTTTTTTCCAAGAATAACATCTTAGCTGTGTTTAAACCTATACATTTCGCCTCGTAATGCACACTCCTTCGGAAATTCATAATTCTAGAATATAATCAAGAAAATTAAATTCCCATTACCTCGATTCCCCTCGTTCAACTCCTTGCACTCGTTTCACCACATACGATTTCAGCTCCAGCTTTTACTCTACAATCCTCTTGAAGAATTTCCACAGAAGTCGAAGCACTGATTTCACTTGGCTCGACTTTTTCTTCTGTAGTTAAATTCTTCCTAAGTTCGATTTCTCCTTGAAGAAGAAGTTCATCTGGGATTGCAGCAGAATCGAGATCCCAACAATCATCGGGCAACTCAGTACCTGCAATTTTAAGCGAACAAGACGGAACTTGGTGCGAAAATCGAAGCATTTCTCTTCTTTGAATCCATTGAACTGCATTCTTATCATTGTTCCTTTGATACACCGTCTTATATCCATCCAATTTAATCAGCGGAGTTACCCACACACCATTTTCCTCGGAATAGTCTTCGAGAATTTCCACCATTTCATACTGGTGCCTCACTTCATCGGGAGTTGCTCTGTTCCAATCCGACGACCAGTTTCGATAAACCGCCCAAATATCTCCACTTCTTGGATATATTCTCACACAGCCTCCCCTACCAGTCTTCTCTCTGCTGAGAAGATGTGAGAATATGTTGACTTGGTCAATCGTCTCGGAATGGAACACTCTAAAGCTCCCGCACGATTTCGTGAACCCGGAATCCAACCAATTCACCGACCCAAATTCGCTGTCGGATTTCGAGCTCAAGTAGCTTATGTGAATCTTGAACGGATTCACCGAAATCACCTCGCGAATCAGACAATACAATCGAGGCATTCCGTCTTCCTCGTCGTAAAGGGCCCATATCTGCTTCGGTTTAAAGCACTCTTCGGATCTATCTTGGTCGAAATCATGGAAATCGGAATCTGGTACTGTTATTGACATCGAAACAGTTCTCTTCAGCTCTATCGTTTTGTTAGCAGACTTCTCAGCTGCCGCGAGTTTATATCTTTTCTCGGCCTCTGCAGCAGAAGCTGCTGCTTCTGAAGCCAACTTCATTTTTTCTAGTTTCTTACGGATTTCTAACTTCGCCTTCTGAATAAGCAACTGTCTACCATCAATCACAGGGGCAGGTGAAAAGCGTTTGGTCAAAGTCTCGGGTGTGGAGGAAAGCTTAGACGCAGGCTTCGACGCTCCATTCCCATTGCCTAATTTAGGTTCCACAACAATATTTCCGCAAAATTCTCCATTCCCGTTAACGTACGAGCTTCCCAATTCAATTTTTCTCTTCTTGGCAGGCCTACCACGCTTCGATTTTACTACTTCATTATGCCCGTTGGAGCTCACATGACCTGGAGTAGTAGTAGCTTTCACCGTTTGATGCTTTGCATTAGCTTTAACTTTAGCCTTTCTTGTCTCACCGTTGGCTTGATGAAAGACAAACGAGGAAGCAGATAATCCACTAGGCTCTAATATTCCAGACGAGCTACCCTGAAACGAAATATTCGAGGCATAATCGGATCTATGTCCGCTGTGATGCCCCGATGCCACATTTGGTGTACAATATCCAGTCGGCGTTGTTGGTATATACGTAACACTAACACCACAACCATGGCTCCCATAACCATTCTGAGGCACAAAAGGGAAATTGCCATACGAGAAAGAACCGGCCAAAGGGGCTAATCCAGTTTCGACAGCAATGAAGACACCGCGACAGTTCTTACAAGAAAGTCTTTTGTTGACATACTTCCTCAGATATTCGTACTGAACATGACATGATGTACAGACTGTCCAAAAAGTATCGAGCCTTCCATGAGAGGGTGGAAACAAATTTCTGCGCTGATCGTACGAGCTTCTTTTAGCACTGTCTGATAAAAGTGTCCATGCCTCGGAAACCAACCGAAACGCCCCGTCAGCACCAATAGTTCTGTTCTTGTCAGGGTGTAGCATTACTGCTAGTTTCTTGTACTGTCTCTTTAATTTGGACTTGTCCACAGAGGAATCCACCCCAAGAATTAAATAGAAATCGAGCTCTCCGTTTATTTTCGCCTCGGAAGCCATGTAAACTCCAAACGTGGCCACCATCTGTGATATCCCCTCTAGCTCAGGACAGAGCATTTGAGCTTTCAAAGCGTAATCTTTTGCAGCTACAAAGTTCTTCTCCACAAATTGCTTCTCCGCAAATGCTTTGGCTCTCACCGCTTCTTCTACGTTGGATGCCATCTCGAATTTTGAACTCAAATCGAAATCGAACCCAAATCCTCGAAAACTACAACAATCCAAAAATAGCCATTATTACTTGCTGCAAAAAAGTAATAACAGATTGTTAAAATATAATGACTCGCAATAAATACAATATCTTTCGTGTTTCGAATCATAGCAGATCGATCCTAAATCTCGAATCAACGATTAAAACAGAAAACAGAAGCAATTTGATTACACTACAAGCACAATTAACACGAATTAATACTTCATTTCCAGTACACTTTCCCCTTTTACGGAATTCAAACCCTAGTCAAAATAAGTAAATCTGAATTCAAACCTAAGTAAAAACAAACAGATCGCCTGAATTTTAGCAAGACGTTCCCATTAATCGAAGATCTAGCTAACAATAGCTCAATAAAAACTCATTCAACCGCCATTTTCAGATTTTGAGCTTAGAATTTAACAAAAAAATAAATAAAATAAATAAATTAAATAACAACTTCTTACCAAGATACAGAACTAAATCCAGATCTTCAGAAATTAGCTTCAGATCTACTTCATAATCAGGGTTAAATCTGAAAAAAGGTAAATCCGATATACCAATGTAAATAATTTCCATCAGTAAAATTACCTCGAGGGAAAAAAATAAATAAATCAAAAAAAAAGGGAAAGCTTACTTAGGGTCAAGTATAGAACAGGCGGGGAGCAGAAACAATGTGAAAGGAATATTCCGGCAGCCAACGGCGAAGATTCCTCCGAAAATCAGAGCACCAAAAAAAATTAATAAAAATAAAATAAATAAAAATTATACTGTGGAGAGATTATTTAAAGTAGTACAACTACAACTATACGCATGTAGTTAAATAAAAATATTGATGTTAATATCTAATATATAAATAAATGTATAATAAATAATTAAAAAAATAAAAAATAATTTTGATAATTTGATGATTATAAAACTATTATTAATTTATTATTATGTTCAGTGAAAGTAACAGTTATTAGTATTTAATATGGGTGGCATCCAATGGTGCGTCCCAATGCGTTATGCACAATAAAACTTTGATAAATTATTTAGGAAAAAAGGGTTGTTTTTAATTACTCTTTTGACATTTTATTTCATATTTTATTATTTATTAATTGCTTTTCAATTTGAATTCTTGATTTGGATTAACAATTAAATATTGTAGTAATTAGGGCTACAATGTCACATTAATACCGATGTATGATCGTTTCTCAAAATTATAAATTTTTATAATGTATTTTTAATAATACTTATTAATTATACACTTTTTTTTTTTTTTTAATATAATAACGATTTTCCTTAAAAGCAAAAAAAAATGGTTAAAGAGTATGATACAATATTAATGGGACCAAGTTTAGTTGCCCATATTAAGTTGCGCACACATCAACAAAAAGTTGGGCCCAATCAAATATTTTGGCCCAAATAACTATTTTATTTAACACTAAAAATCTTTTATTTTAAAAGATAATTAATCATAAAATTCACCAAATATAAATATAATCATAACAAGCATCTAACAATTATATGAATTTTGTTGAACAAAATATGTATTTAGTATTTTATATAATATTTTTTTGAATATTCGTCTATTCGTATTGATTTAATTAATGTCAATTATATGATATTTTTCTTTTCGGAGTATAATTTATTTCCATTCTCGTACAGTAATTTGTAAATTGTAGGAGAGTTATAAACCAACCAATACATTAAGTATAAGTCACGTGTAATAAATTCGATCTTAAAAATGAATTCGAACTCGAGTCATTTATAACTATGCACTTGTGGGGTACTAAATATTAATTTTATTTCAGAATAATCGTATAATATTATTGTTAAGAAATATTATAAAACAAAAAATAAAAGAAAAGAAAAGGGAGAGAGAGAAATAGAGAGTATTCAAGAAGTGAGAATAAAAGACTGGATTTATTAATTTTATTCCCTAAATGAAAATAAAAATAAAAAAACAATAATAAATAAATTAACCATAAGTAGTAAACAAATAAATAAATAAAATAAATAAATAAATTTCCAAAAATCAAACGTTCACGGCTTTGCAAAGGAACATGAGCGACGACGGCGGCGGCGAAGCCGAATCACCACCACCCCCACCGCCAAGCCTTCCGCCGCCGCTGACCAACACCCTCTCATAATAATCAACACAGAACAACGACAGTGAGAGCTCCACCTCATGCCGAGTCCTAACCCTCCTCTCCAGCTCCGCGGCGGCGCCGCCGCCACCGCCGCCGCGCACCGTCATCTTCCCCAGGCGGCTGAGAACCGGCTTGACGCAGAGCATGTAGAGCCTCCGGTAACCTCCGAGGGCGACGACGACGGTCCTGACACCCTCCGGCGGCGGAGAGAGGTGGCGGAAGCAGAGGTGCTCCCACAGGGCGTCGTTCCGTGTCAAGGAGCACCAGAGGCGGCAGACGCAGGCGGCGACGCCGAGTGAGCGGTCGTCCAATCTCTTGAGTATTTCAATAAGAACGTCCATGTTGTCGTTGATGCTGAACTTCACCTTCTTCTCCTCTGGTTTTCCATTATCTACTAGTTCATGCAGCTGCACCATTTTTTTGTATGTATATGTGTATGTATATGTTATATGTATGTATCTTCCCTGTGTGTGTGTAATTTGTGAGAGAAAGTGAATGATATGGGTATTTATAGTAGGAAAAATAAAATAAAGGGGGTTTAATATAATTTATTGAGTTTTGACAAACACACACACAAACACACTCTTTGTGTGTGTTTGACAGAAGTATCGGAAGAAGAAAAGAAGAAGCCAAAGGGAAGATGACAAGGAGGAGAACTGTAACCAAGAAATTCAAATGTTACTATAATATATACGGTAATTTACGAAAACCCCCCTTAACTTAGACTAAATAACAAAAAACACCCCCACCTATTCGTAATAACCAAAATCTCCCCCTCTAATTAACTGTTGATCGAGTTTTTTAACTGTACAGTCTATTATATCTTGTGTTATGTAAGAAATACAAGAAAATATCTGCAATTGTGTAATGTCTATTCATTGGAATCACAAAAAATCCGTGAAAAGTCACATTATTAAGGCTGAAATAAACCTCAGGGGTATTTTGGTAATTACGAATAGATGGGGTGTTTTTGTTATTTAGCTTAAAGTTCAGGGGTTTTTTTGTAATTTACCCTAATATTTATTGAATATTGAGAAATAACAGTATATTGTTTTATTAATTAAATGCATATATATAGAGTGGGAGAAGGCCGTTGGGTAAAGTAAAAATATATACATGTTTTTGTTTTTGCATGCCAACGTAACAAAAATCGATTTTAATTTTATTATATATAGTTGACAAAATTGAGCACGCATACATATGAAGAAAAAAGAAATTTACATAATAGACCCCTCATAAGTCACAAATGACTGTTTTCTATTGGCTTTGGATCTTTGTTTCGTGGACACATCACTTTCTCTCTCACACACTGTGCGTGAGAGAGAGAGAGAGAGAGAGAGAGAGAGAGAGATGAATATAATGTTGTGATTCTTGGTTGGGGAAGTTGATGGTAGCAAGCTTACAAGAAGACCCGCAAACTCTGCACAACTTTTATTTAATTTATTTTTCTTTTTTTCACAAATATATATAATTAGAGTCACTCACTCCCTCAACCTTTACTATATGTACTTTGTTGTTGTGCCAAATTGGAGTAAAAGTCAAACATATAAGTTTTTTTATATTTAATAGGACTAACTTAATTTATTGATTATTTATCATATATATATATATATATATATATATATATATATATATATATATATATATATATATATATATATATATGCATTGCACCTCTCATGAATATTTTGTAATTTTCTAAAATGAAATCATGTATGTATGGGTGGGGTGGGCACAAATTTAGCATGTGATTTGACATGATGAGTATGTATATTGAATCATATATTGATAAATAATATTTAATTTAATTTGTCATGATGTTGTTAAAGTAAGCTTTTAGTAGGCAATTTTTCAGAATATATTAATTTCATTTATTTAATTTGGTTAGTGATATCATGGCGTCTAATTTTGTTACTTTATAGTTTATATTGAGAGAGATTTTGGAATAAAATTGATGAGAAAATAAAATTGGGAAAGAAGATCGCTTAGTGAAAAGCCCAATAAATAGCTTGTATACGACAGGTGTTTGCTATGCTTCAGGTCGCGTGAAAGATGTTGGAAAAAGATGATTTGTAGATATTTTTCGAAAATAGATTACAAAAATACATAAATTAGGAGCGATCATCGGAAAATTAGCATAAATCTTGTGCAAATATAGAATTCGTCAAATAGAAAAGATTCATCCATGAAATTCATATATAATCGAATGTAAGAAACTCTACTAAGGTGACTTTAGTTACAATTAATAATATTCTTATAATCAAACTCTAGCTCTCTCTGTATTTAATATCTTTCAGTTCGTTGTTTCACCTCCGATCCGCCGGCTCTAGGCCCGACGTCCAGTGAACTCTCCGACTGTCAAAAGAAGTAGGTCGTTTGGAGCGAGGTCTTGAAGATGTTGATCATGCATCATCCGGTTGACGATTATTGCATATATTGTTTCGTTAAAACAATTATCTTGCATCAAAATAAAATTGTAAAAAAATTGCTAAGTGGAATAATAATACCACAAAGATGAGAACAACAATTAATAATGTTCTTGGCCAAAAAGCAAAGGTAACAAAACCTATAAATGAAACATCATTTTCCTTTTGCTAATCCCTAAAGAAAATGCCAGATACATGACACACATGCACATGCAACTATGAAATCAAGAAGACAATTACAAAAGTCAATCAAATATACCATGTAGTATGTAATAAATTTTAATATATATATATATATATATATATATATATATATATATATTTATTTATTTATTTCTTGGGCATAGATGAAAAGATTATAATTCTTAATAGTATTCTCAGCTGGTGAAAAACAAGTGACTAAAAAATAGGTCAAAAATAAACAAAATAAAGAAACAAGAGATAAAAGGTAAGCACAAAATGACTTTGGAAAAGAAACAAATTCCAGTTGCAGGGCAACCCTCAGCCCCCCTCTACAATCTACATACATATACAATATTATTATAAATATAATTGATTAATTAATACTAGTATTTTTTAAATAATATTTTTGCCGGTCGTCCCGACTTAGGAACAACGTGAACATGATAAATTGGTAATTCGCTAAATTTAAGACTCTGATATAATACATACTATATTTATTAACAATCTACAAAAATGACGTCATAAAGAATTATTTTATTCATTGATGAAATTAATTTATTTCAAATTATTTATTATACTTCGTTCGTCAATCAACATCTCTGTAGTTGTTCTATCTTTTTTTATAGGATAACTAGTAATTCACCCGTGCGATGCACGAGATCAATTTTTTTTTAAAATTATTTTGGATAAGATAAAACGAACGAAAACTTTGAACAGTTGACATACATGTAAATAATACCCAAAAAAAATGTTTTATTGAATCAAAATATACATTTGTTTGTGATTTACCTTTATATTCGCTAAAAATATTTTGTGCACACAACATTGCTCTTAAAGTTAGTTATGTCGCCCGATTCTGAGTTGATAAATATCTTTATCCCAAATCTACTTTTAACTTTGGACATTGCGGCGTACAGTTGCTTATGGCACCCTAATATTGACACTAATGTTACACTAACAACAACTACTAATACTAATACTTAAATCAACATTGATAATACTAATACCAATACTAATATTAATACTAAAACCAAGACTAATAATACTAATATTAATACTAAACCTAATATTAATACGATGATTAATACTAATAGTCTAATACTAATATTAATATCAACTCTACTATTAACCAACCCTCATTAGAATATTTGGTACCTAACATTTATCAATAGGGTAACTGTCAAGGATTTAAGTCCCCCCCCCCCCCCCCCCCCCCCCTACTTCCCCTTGTAATGGAATTGAATTTACTCAAGAAAAAAAAAATCAACACTACTATTAATAATAATACGCCAATTCTAATACGAATATTTAATGTTTAAACTAATACGCCAATACTAATACGAACACTAATACTCATACTAACACTAATAGTAATACTAATATTAAAACTAATGCTAATACGCCAAGACAAATATGAATTCGAATACTAATAATAATACTAATAATGATAATAATAATGATAATAATACTGATATTGATATTGATACTGCTACTGATATTAATATTAATATTAATATTAATACACATACACATATTGATACTCATACCGATACCGATACTGATACTAATACTTATACTAATATTATTATTAATACTAATACTAATACTAATAATGATAATAATACTGATATTGATATTGATACTACTACTGATATTAATATTGATACTAATATTAATGCACATACTGATACACATACACATATTGATATTGATACCGATACCGATACTTATACTAAAACTCATACTAATATTATTATTAATACTAATACCAATATTAATATTCATACCAATACTTATACAGATATTGATATTGATACTGATATTCATACTCATACTCATACTCATACTCATACCCATACTCATATTGGTGTTGTTATTGATAATGATACTAATACTGATAATGATAATGATACTAATACTAATACTGATATTGATATTAATACTGATAGTGATACTGATACTAATACTAATATCATACTAATACTCATACAATAATAATACTAATACTAATATTAATATTGATAGTGATACTGATATTAATACTAATATCATACTAATACTAATACTAATAATAATACTAATACTATTACTAATACCAATACCAATACCAATACCAATACCAATCCCAATACCAATACCAATACCAA
>NW_012192934.1:245276-257395 GCF_000504015.1 Erythranthe guttata
ATACTAATACTAATACTAATACTTATACTAATACTAATACTAATACTAACTCCTCTACTGACGCCAATATTAATTTTAATATCAACTCTAATACTAAAACTAACTCTAATACTTACACTCATCCTAATTGTAATCCTAATATTAATACTAAGTTACTAACTATATTACGTACTAATACTAATACTAACTATAATACTAACACTAACACTAACTTATAGTAAAGGTCTAGGGTTCGAGTCCCCCTCCCCTATTTTGCCTTGTAATGGACTTAAATTTACTAAAAAAAAAAAAAAAAACACTTACACTAATACTTATGTTGATGCTAGTACTAAGGAGACATTTAAGTAAACTAAGGTGACATTTTTATTTATTTTTGTCATTTTCAATCGATATTAGGTTGATGGTTACAATTAGACTCATAAGGGTATTTTGGTAATTACAAAATGAGTATTCCATGGAATCTATTTGTTTCAGTTATTGTTAACTCTGTGCTGGTAAATTTGTTAGACATAGAATACCTTAGGGTGGTGCACGTAATTATGAAAAATAATTAGGGTTTTTTTGTAATTAGATATTATCTCAGGGGTGGATATAATAAAACAATATTTTTACTTTAGTATATTGCACCATGAAAAAACTTCACTAAAAACATGAAAATTCCATCATAAACTTTTAAAAAATAATTACAGAGTATATTGTGAATAATTTATTTTGTTTGATGGTGAAAATGCTATTAATGTTGTTTTGGTGTGCAAAGTGCCAAAATTTTATATTTGAACGGGGCAAAATAGAATTAAATCCATAAGTATATTGTACTTAATATTCTATGAATTTATATCCATACTTCTATGAATCCTTAACTATATTTATTATATTTTACACCTAATGTATGTAGATTGTGTCAATTCCAGTTTCGTAATATAGTATCATATAAAATTATATATTTATGAAAAAATATAATTTGCACCGTAATCTATTGGGTTTGTTGCAAACACTCTCTGAAGTACTGTATTAAAAAATAAATTATTTGACACGTAGGGGATGAACATGATTTGACAAATCTTGTTACAAATTTGAAAAATAGGGGATGAACATGATTTGACACGTGCGAGGCATGGTTCGTTCATATATCTAACAAATCAAGCAAATAGTAAAATTTTATATACATAAATTTAAAAACACTAATTTTAAAAAATATAAATAATTATGAAATTTTAGTTCAGATATAATTCTATATCTATATCTATATCTATATATATATATATATATATATATATATATATATATATATATATATATATATTTATCATACCTAAGATACAAAATATTTATGTAAATAACATAATAATTGTGAGATTCAAAATAAATTTATGTGTGTAGACCCAATATGAATAGCAACTCTAAAAATTGTGTGTCTATGATATTACTTAATTATACATAAAACTGAAACTGCATTATATTCATTATGTCATATATCTACAGAATAAATATTTGCGAATTTTGTAAATAAGTACTTTTAAGTTAATGTCTAAAACGGTATATAAGATTTTTGATGATTTTGATGCTAATTTTCAAAATGGGGGCCTGATTAACTCATTTTAAATTTATATACAACTAATTCAATTATATGATGATTTAGATGGTCCAAATAATGGTTTGCTATACATTTTGAAGTCAATGGAGTTTTATTTAAATACTCGTGGTTCTGAAGATAGTGTATTGGAAGATTAGGCAAATCCAATTGATTTCGTTAATGTACGAAGGAACCTTGTTGAAATATTACTAATTAAAATAATATCTTTCCTAAAAAAAGTATTGAAAATAAACTTAAAAAAAAGTGAAGAAGTACTAATTAACATATGAAAATTTAAGAAATTTTATTGGAAAATAAAACTAATTACAATTATTATACATCATCATTGGGTTCACCATCAACATCATTTTCACCTTCACTACAATTCCAATTGTATAGCAAATCCCCATCAATTTATGTGACGACAGATGGGTAAGGTATCCACATTGTTTGCAACATATCAATAAATCTTCGATTGCAATATCACCACATATCACATGGAAAATTAATACTATATCTGAAAACAAAAAAAAATTAGATAAAAGTTTCGTGAGTATGTTAATTCAACAGAAATCAACAATTAAATACATATACATGCAAATAAAAATTCATAAAAACAATCTTCCATAGAAAAAAAAAAACTTCAATGGAAGAACGTATAGTAAATTATTGGAACGAAGAAGGATGAATGGTAGGAAGGTGGTGCATGGAAGAATTTATAGGTGGATATATTATGACGAACATGGAAATATAATATAAGTTAGGAAAAAATATTAATGTTATTAAATACATGATTTACATAATTGAAGAAGTCAATATTTACCTATAATAAACATATTGTTGACGTGTCCATTAAAGTGGGGAATGAAATATATTGGTAATGATTTACAAAATCTTCTAAAAATGATTGTAAAAATTAGTAAAAACGTATTAAGAACATTGCTAAATATATATATATATATATATATATATATATATATAGTTGATTATTATATACATAATTTATAAGTCAAACTTACACAAAAAAATATAGATATTTAAAGCATCCTTATATAATTCATATATTTAAAATATAAATGAATTCTAAACGTACATATAGAAGCGTAGTGATTATTGATTGGTTACTATCACCAATGATTTGATTCCCGTTAGATAAAATTTCCAAAAAGTCGATATATATCTTTACTAAAATTGAAGGCAATTGAAATAAATAAATGATTGACACTTTATTGCACCAAATAAGTTCATTAATTTTATACGGGATATAATATTTCAAATTCCATTCGATTTATGAATTTCATATTATTATACAAAACAATATATGATTATAATATGAAATGAATAATACATTCAAATTAATCAAATGACTATTTAAATGATTATTACATTACAATTTCAATCACAGTATTATCGAGTAATACATTTATAATATGTTGCTATTATTTTTCCCCGAATGTTTAAAAGAAGAAAATTAATAATAGACATCATAATCTATTGTAAACTTAAATGAATTCTAAAAAGAAATAGAATAACAAATGGCTTTAGTAATTAAATAGTTCATAGAACATTAAACAAACAAATAATAATTAAAATAAGTAATTCATTGATGCATGGAATCCTTTTTTTTTTTTATTTTTTTTATTTTTTTTTATTATCTATAGATTGTTCAAATTACATGTGGTTATAAAATTTCAAATTAATATAAAAAAGGTGTATATTTATAAAACAAAATAATGTAATAATTATATTTTTTATAAAATTATGAACTATTCAAATATAATTTATTCAAATTTTATTTGAATATTCGAAAATAATTCAGAATAATTGCCATGTTACTTTTAGATGATCCCGTATTTATATATACTATCTTTGACATTTACTTTATGTATACCTTATTTATAATTTGAAATATAATGTATATACAATTCGAAATATGGTATATTAGAAACTGTTAAAATTTAAAATTTCAAAATATTGCATATTTATTAAATAGTATAATTATTTTTAATTGAAATACGGTATAATAGAATAATTTGAAATACGGTATAATAGAAATTATATACAAAAAATATTGTATATTTATTAAATAGTACAATTAAAAAATGAAACAAAATTTTATAAGTATTTTTAATGGAATGGATATTCGAATATTCCAAAATATTGAAAATTCAAAAAAAAAAAAAACAACAACTGTATTCCTTTATTTTAATATTTGAATAATAAAAAAAATCTGAAAATTATTTGAATATTTGTAAAAAAATTGAGTATCATGAATTTTTTCAATAAATATATTTTGAAATACTGGAAATGTAAATAATATTTTTGTATTTCAAATTTATAAGATATTAACTTTGGAAATAATATATATACACTTGGAAATAATATATATACATGTGGTAATTGTTTAAATGAGTGTATAAATGTTAAATAGGAAATAACTTAAATACATACCAAAATAAAATTGACAACTCACCAATTGAAGAATCCACCTCATCAATTGAACTCCAACTAAGCAATTTTGATAAATGACATCATCATTTGCCACATGTCAATCATTGAGAGCATAGATCCTCTTTTTATATTATATATAGATAAACACATATATTCACTACAATAATTCATCTATATGATTCGATTCTGCAGTTATCCAGTGTGTTGTAGTCATCTAAATTCTATAATTAATTAATATATATCGATTATTTAATTAATTCCCCTATATAGAATTAATATATATATATATATAAAAAGAAAAAAGGTGATCTTGAATTAGATTTGAGCAAGTGGAAAAATAGTATGAGAAGGAAAGTCATTCATCCAAAAATGCTAACTGATCTTTGTAACCTTTGTTCTGTATTCAGCCAAAAGGTTCTGTCTGATTGGTCCCAATCACTTCATAATTTTTTGGCATTTTATCTTTACCATTATACATTATACTAAAAAATATAGCTTAAATTACGGTCACCCCGATGTAAGGTTAAATTACGAATAAACACCTCTTGTTTGGGTAATTTTACAACCACCTCCTCAACTATGAAACTTCTTACACGTCCACCCTTATGGTGTCAAATTCAACATAATCTTTTAGATTCCGTGGAATGTTCTCTAGTTTGTACTCGTTTTGTGTAAAAGTGCAGTTTCTGATATTTACAAGCCAAGAAACACATCTTATGATCATCTTGTTTCAAAATATGGAGCTCGAATGGGCTAAAACAGGTACAAACTGGAGAATTTTCCACATAATCCAGAAGATTCCACTAAACTTAGACACCACAAGGGGAATATTCATGGTTGAAAGCGGTGATTGTAATTACCCAAACATGAGGGGTATTTTCATAATTTGACCTTACCTCAGGAGTGACCGTGATCTACCCAAAAAAATATATAAAGTGAAACCAGTATTAAAATAGTCTAACACATTGTTCCTACAATTCCATCCTATTTAGATTCAAATATTCAAACTTTTGGTTCAGAACATAAATTGCATTACCATTTGCAATCAATTTTCAATAAGTCAATCTTTTTACATAATAAGTGAATTTATCTATTTTTACATAAAATTCGAAAGATATTAATCCTCACCCGCAAGATCTCCCCACCGAACGTTATGTTTAGCGGCAAGATAGTGGGCCCCAACGGGCCCCCTACTACCGTAAGGGTACAACTCGGGGGCAATTTTCCTATCTTCGAGTTCTTTGAGCAATGGTGTGAAAAGAGACCATGCTGCATCAAGTTCGTCACTTCGAATGAAAAGTCTTCTTTCTCCTTCGATGGCATCTAATAGTAATCTCTCGTAAGCATCCGGAATTTCCCTCGTGTACCTATTATTATTTATTTATTATATTCATCCAAAAATGGTAAAATAATCACATAGTAGAAGCATTTTAGTGTGACAAATCGACCCCTTTTATTTTCTTTAAAGTTAAGGCCTCGTTTGGCTAGTAAGATTAGTCATGATTAATTAATTTCTCCAATAAACCAAGTTAAGAGCTCGTTGTTTACCGAATACCAAGCCCACCCGAAAAAGTTAGTTATTGGACAAACCAACGATCTCGTAAGGTCCAATTATTTATTTAATTAATTAATTATGACTAATCTTACCAACCAACCAAACAAGGCCGACGAACAACAATTAAATCTCGAATTTTTTTACCTTGTTTTGTAAAGCAGATTAAGATCACTGCGGTCAAGTCTCATTCCAAGCCCCGGAACCTTGTTATTAATTTTCAAATAAACGGCTTCATCGGGCTGTACACGAAGCACTAGCTCGTTCGTAGCCTTATCTAAATCCGTCCCAAAATTCCTCTTGTACAAATTACCTGGTACATGTCTGAACTGTACTCTAATCTCTGCCCTGATTTTTCCGTAAGAAAAAAAAAACATCGTTGTCACAAAAAAAAATAAAAAATCATAACTATAAAAAAAAATAATAATAAAAAATTAATGATACCGTTTAGTGTGGAGAGCTTTGCCAGCTTTCATGAGAAACGGGACTCCATCCCAACGGGCATTGTTAATAAAGAGAGCTGCTGCAGCAAATGTGGGAGTAACGCTGTTTTTCGGAACCGTTGGATCGTCTGTATATCCTTGATATGATTTACCACCTTTATTGTGTCCTTTATATTGTCCCACTATTACATCTTCCAGCTGCAATGGCTTCATCGACCTCAATACTTTGACCTTTTTCAAATTTTATAAATTAAAAAACAATACTATTATACGACGAATAATACTTTCTTGAAATAATAATAATTCAAACGAGTTTTTAGTAGTACCTTCTCGTTCCTGATATCTTCAGCATCCAAGCTGACAGGTGTCTCCATTGCAAATAGTGTTAATATTTGTAGGAGATGGTTTTGCATTATGTCTCGTATGATTCCGTAATTATCAAAGTATCTGCCAATCAAATGCATGGATCATTTAATTTGGGTTTATTGCATTCGACTTGTTACGAAACTCCCCATGTTATTTTATTAGCAAACTCACTTATCAGGGGTTGTGTGGTAAAAGAATGCATTATAAGGGGGGGTTTTGCAAATATTTTAAAACACGGGGAGTTTTCTACCAATTCGATATAACATAGGGGTACTAAATGCAATAAACTCGAATTTTAATCTCAAGAACTTGGATTAGAGAATTATTATAGTAAAAAAAAACCGGATGTGAATTGACGAGACTAACCCTCCTCTTCCCTCGGTGCCGAAATCTTCGGAAAATATAAACTGCACATTACGTATGTAATTTCTCGACCAAAGAGGCTCGAAAACGAGGTTCGAAAAACGAAGCACCGAAAGATTTTCGACCAACTCCTTGCCCAAATAATGATCAATTCTGTGCCAAAAGTTAACGTCTTTATTATCAAAATAAATTTCTCATTTTTGCTAAAATAAAGAAACTTCGGGGGGGCAGGGCAGGGGCATTACCGGAATATTTGGTCCTCGGTGAGATACTTCTTCAGACATCTTGTAAGCTCGTTAGATGACTTGGAGTCACGACCAAATGGTTTTTCCACAATAACCCTTGTCCATCCACTAGTGGAAGAAGCTTGGGTGCTAGCACATCGAACAACGTCCACGAATATATTCGGCGGTATAGATAAATAGAACAACCTATTTGATGGTCTACCACCCTGAAAAACATTACCTTAACATCATCAAAAATCGAACTTTCAGACCAGAGCAAAAAGGAAACTCTCCATGGTTGTATCGTATTTCAAGAATTATAATTTTTATTGCAAGAATTAAATTAACAAAAGCAATTTAGCACCTCTTTTTCTTTGATTTTGCAATCCAATTCCGAAAAGTGTTCCTCCGAGTTATATTGACCCGACTGGTAAAAACATCTCTTTAGAAACTCCGACATTTTCTCGTCGCAGTTTGCTCTGAAAAATCAGAACACGAAAAAAGTAAAAAAAAATATTAAACAAAGAAACAAATTCCATTACATCAGGCTTTAAGTATCGTAAACGAGTACCTCCGATCAATTCTGCAAGTTAAGGTTCCACTAATCATATTTCTCAACTCTTCGTCATTCATCTTCGTCCGAGAATAACCAAACACAACAAAGTTCTGCAAAATTAAAGTTTTAACGAGAATTCATCATCAATCAAAATCGTTATTCAATTTCGTAAAAAAATATAATTAATGAACTTAATATTGATAAATCAATAACAAAGTATAAAATGGAAAACCTCGGGTAGCCAATCCTCGTAGTAAAGAGCGAAAAGAGCTGGAAAAATCTTCTTCTTCGCAAGATCCCCCGATGCACCGACAACAGTTATGCTAAGTGTAGAATCTCCTTTTCCGGAATCGGATAATTGAGTTTCTTCTGTCTGAGAATTTGCAGCCGAACCTTCTGCATATGTGGCACATGGGAATTACAATATCGAAACTAAAAACAATACAACAATGAGCAAAAGCCAGATACAAAATTCAATTCTTTTTTACAAAAAATAAATTCAAAATCACATATTAATTGAAATTCAATTATGATCATCTCTCGGTTTAGCTGCTTAAGATTCAATTGATTCATGAAAATTAAATTATTAATTACCCAACCATTCAAAATCAACTTACCCAACCATTCAAAATTGAAATCAATGATCCACATTAACATCACTACATATAACAAACCCTAATTAAAATTTGCCCCAAATACTCATTAAACAACAGAAAAATACAAAATTCATCTATACTTAACCAAAAATAAAAAAATAAAAATAAAAATTATATATTACAGCTTAATTAAAAGCATACCATCTTGTAAAGAAACAGCATTAAGAGGGTAACCATTTGAGGATCTCAGCTCAAAACGACGTCGTGTCTGAATTCTTGCTAGAATTCTCGGAGCCCACTTGGAGAAATGAGTTATACTAGGTAAAGCATTGATCTTTCTCGAACAACACAGATTTTTATAATTATTATCGTTATGGTAAGAAGAAAATGTAGCCGGAGAAGAATTGCGACAAGGATTACTCAGCAATTTCGCCATGCAATTTTTCTTTTTAGATACTTGACGTGAATTAGTGTGTGTTTTTTTCTTTTCTATGTGATGTGGCTTTTTCATATGCCTAATCCTTTATATGTGGTCTAGATTTAATGATCCAAATATTTGAATTGAAAATTGTTTAATTCTATTTTCCACCCCTTGAAATGTAGTATTTCGACGTTTTGCACCCTCAGATATTTTTTTTAATGGGATTTCGAACTTTCGAAGCGCAATAAATCACTCATCTTGCACCTTCAACTGGTTTTCGGCGTGCAAGTTGTCGAAACAAAAATAATGTACAAGTGATATTATACACCTTGAAGAAAGTTTATTACTAGAAAAAGAAATTACCCTTGTTAGTTATTAACGTCTAAAAACTCAAATTTGTGTGCTATAAATGATTTAGAGAATGTTTGGCTAAACTTATTTTAAACATCTGATAAGTTTGTTTTAATAGCTGATGATCTCTTACGTTTTATTTTTTAAATTAATTTGTAAAATGTTTGGATAATGAACAATTACAAGTTATTTTCATTCATGATCAGATCTTAAATAAAAAGTAGGTTACATGTAAAAAAAATTAAAATCTTATGTACTTTCCAGAAACTTACTTTTTTAAATTTTCAAACATTTTAGAGAAAAATTATCGAACATTTTAAAAAGATTATAAGCTATTAAACATTTTATAAATGTTAACACCTTATAAATTTAGACAAACAATCTCTTAATTGAAACAATTGAAATAGACAAGAACATTGGGACCTCATGTCATGCTATATATCAGATTTGGGCTAAGTTGTGAATACAAGTGTTTGGGCTTTAACAAAATGCTGGATTGGCAAACAACATTTTGGTTCGTTTTGAATTAAATCGGACCGAAAATTGAAATTTTCAAATATTTTTTTAGACAATTCCAATTCTAATTCATAATAAATTGATTTTTTTTTTTTTGGAAATTTGATTTACAAAAAAAATTATTCCAAAATTGGAATTTTTCTAACTTGAGAAACTGAAAATTTCATTCCAACTTTCAACCCTAATTATTTTGAACGAAACGAATTGAAGTGAGAGATTTTCATACGAACAAATTCATTGGCTTATTTGAATTTAAGTACACGACTCTCATTTTTTTTAATCGGAGTTCGAACTTTTGAAGCGCAATAAATCACTCACCGTGCACCTTCAACTGGTTTTCGGCGTGCAAGTTGTCGAAACAAAAATAATGGATAAGTGATATTATACATCTTGAAAAAAGTTCTTACTAGAAAAAGAACTAAAAGGATGTTTGGTTAAACTTATTTTAAACACTTACGTTTTATTTAATAGATGATAATCTCTTACGTCTTATTTTTAAAATTAATTTGTAAAGTGTTTGGATGATAAACTTACAGGTTATTTTCATTCATAATTAGATCTTAAATAAAATGTGGAGTATAGGTAAAAAAAAATTAAAATATTATGTTCTTTCCAACAACTTATTTTTTTAAATTTTCAAACATTTTGAGAAAAAATTACCAAATATTTTAAAAAGATTATAAGCTATTAAGCATTCTATAAATTAAATTATGTTTAACAGCTTATAAATCTAGCCAAACAACTTCTTAATTGAAACCATTGAAATAGATAAGAACATTGGGACCTCATGTCATGCTATTATCAGATTTGGGCTGAGTTGTGAATACAAGTGTTTGGGCCTTAACAAAATGCTGGATTGGCAAACGACATTTTGGTTCGTTTTGAATTAAATAGGATCGGAAATTGGTTCAACTTTTTTTATACAAAAAAATAAAAAAAAAAATAAAAAAATTGGAAATTATAATTAAAAAAATGCAAAATTATAATTTTTCGAGCTGGAACCGGTAGAAATTGAGAATTCCGTTCCAACTTGCACCCCTAATTATTTCGAACGAAACAAATTGAAGTTAGAGATTTTCATACGAACAAATTCATCGGCTTATTTGAATTCAAGTGCACGACTCTCATTTTTTTTTAAATTGATCCAAGGCAATCGATTTGTCATTTTGATGTAACTTGTAACGTTTTGGGAAACAATTTTAAACTACACTAAAAAAAAACTTTGATGTCAGAAAAGGCGTAAACCTAGGCTCATAGTGCATTCAGCACATACAAACATCCACAATATTCGATTATGAGCCGCCCAACCCCAACCTCCACGCGTGGATAATTGTTGTCAAACTCAGACTAACGAACACATATTATTTTCCGGTAGTAATTTATAATGTAGTGGCATTATGGACCAGGCTAGAACAAGTTTAGAATCTGGCCCAAATTTGAACTCAATATTTTATATGTAGTGTTTCTCATAATTAAATACTTCCACTACAACATTGATGTATACGGCCATTCCAATATGAATTATATGATAATATGTCTTTTATTACAACTTTTTTTTTTCCCTTTTTTCTTTTAATCTCCATTGCACCTAAGTTAGCAAATTGCATCCACTCATGTGGTAATTCAAATTACGAAAAAATCATTTTGTTTGGATAAATTTACAACCACCAATTTCAACTATGTATTGTTTTATAAAAAAAAAAACTCCCTTTCAATTAGTAAATTTCACACTGCAATGATGGACGTGTAAAAAAATGCATAATTAAGGACGTGATTGTAATTATTCAAATATGAAGATTTTTTTGTACTTTGACTTTATCTCTCAGGTTCGGGCGTAATCTGCCTAAGTTTTATGATCCAAACATAGCCTAGAGTTTGGTTTGTAAACATCTAAAAAGTTTGCACAAATTTGGCTATGACCATTTGATACTTTAGCTTAGACACTCTTAGTAATCTTCATTTTATCCTAAATTAAGTAATTAACACTTATAATTTATTAATGTACAACACTTTCTTAGTCAAATATTAGATTATAGCATAGCCATACTTATCTTTCTTGAGGTTAGGTGTAAATTTACTTTTGACTGGTTTTTAAAGACTATACTTACAATTTATTACACTTTCTTAGTCAAATATTAAATTAAACCATAAATTAAACGTATCTTCCATGAGGTTAGATTAGACCTTAGATATAACTAAAAGGTCCCTTCAAATTTGAAAATTTACATAAATCTCCCTAAACTTTCATATTGGTTAAAAAAAATCCTTCTCAAACTCGATTTATATTTTATGTATCCTCTCTCTAAGTATTTATTTTTTAAAATTAATCATATCACCTCTTTAAGTGAGGTCTAATTATATCTGAACTCCTCGTAAGGGATGACCTAGCGGTTGGAGAATTAAGCGAACTTGTGTCAGTTGACCCAAATTTGAATTCTCTAACGGCTGTTACATAAAACTTGTCACACATTGTTATTATACTGTGATTTACGTCTCTCGTATAAGTTGCAAGCTATCATACGAGAGTGTACGTTCGATCACCCAGTGCACCTATATCGACAAGTCTTCGTCTTCTAATTTCAATATGTCTTCATTTCCTCAAAGCTTTGTCAAAGTCTTCCTCATTTGTCCAAACTCATTTACCTTAATATTCCCAGAAATTTCACAAGAAACTCTCATTGTAGACTTTTCTAAGTAAACTATTCAT
>NW_012192934.1:257937-291954 GCF_000504015.1 Erythranthe guttata
ATATATATATATATATGTCTGTGTGTGTGTGTGTGTGTGTAAAGTATACACCACCAAATCATATACAATCGATATATCTCTTGGTCGAGCATAATTGGACCCTTGTCTAGATAGCTAGTGTAACATTTTGATTCGGATGAATCTTGATCTTGATATTCAATAGAGATTATTAAAATATATTTGTATCAATAATCTTAAATATCGAATATTTAAATCAATTTAAAATGGGATGATTATTGAAAAAAACCCCATTTTGAAATTGCATTGATATAGGTTCACTATTTTTCGTGAAATTCTAGATTAAACTGGACGTAAATCGACTATGGTGATTGTGTAATTGATTTATCAATCGACTAGTTTATTAAAATAGTAAAGTGTAGATTAGACCTAAAAACAATAAATCGACTATAAAGAACTATGGTTGATTTATTAAGCGGTTGTAGTTGATTACGTAACGCAGAAAAATTGGAATGTCGGATGGGAGAAGCTCTGTCGCACGATGCATTGGTCGGGGAATCTTGATCATGATATTCAGACGTACAGTGATGCCTCGACGGCGGTGGAGGTTTTTAATTAATGTCCAAACAATGGTGCCTTGATAATGGTGAATGTGTTTGAAGTGATGCCTCGACGGCGGTGGAGGTTTTTAATTAATGTCCAAACAATGGTGCCTTGATAATGGTGAATGTGTTTGATGTCCAGATGGTAGTGCCACAGTGGCAGCTGTCTTAGCCTAACACCCCAATAGCTACTCCATATAACATATGATGATGCTTGTTCCATTTTTTATTTATTTATATTTTTTTGGAAAAAAAATATATAAATACTTGTCGGATAATAAGGACAACATTATTAAACCCATAATTAAATGTTATTTGCTAATTAAAATAATGCATGGAAGTTTCTTTAACATTTACTAATATTAAACACCATTAAACCCCCAATAATCAATAATTATTATGAAGTGCTTAATTATGACCAAGAAACAATAATCTACAACAAACAATTACTAATTAATTACTAAAACTCCAAAAATATATACAAAACAACAAAGGTTGAAATAAAAATATAATGGTGAAACTATTGCTAGAAATCAACATAAGACAACGTTAGAACTTAGAATTACTGTTGTAAAAAACAACAAAATAACTTATTGATCATCATTTTGGTGTGCCCTGTATTTCTTGTTTCATTTTCTTGATAAAATCTTCACATTTCTTATTCAATTCATCAACGCCCTCGTCATCGTCGTCGTCTTCTTCTTCGTGTTCATCGTCGTCATCTTCAAACTCCGATTCTTGATTATTAATCCCACAACTCTCATAATCTTCTTTGTTGCCAATAATTATTTCCGTCTCGTTTTCTTCAACAACATTGATGATTCCTACATTCTTCGCCTTATTTTCTTGAAACTCGTCGAGCCGAATTTCGATCGTCTCGTGATCAAGACGATCGTCGATTCTAGTTGTCGTACCCTTCGGGCCCGATTGGTCGAGAGGCGTAACCTTGGTGACGAGGCCGGAAGTTTGGATGATGAGAACAAGAATCCCATTGCAGAGAAGGAAAATGCAGTTTCTTTCGGTTGTGTAGGTGAATATTTTTATTGGGACAAAGTAATTATTATAGTAATTAATAAGGATCATAGCCAATGAAGATTGAGAGATTAAGAAAGAAAATAGGGAGAGTGAGATTATAATTTGTGTTAGCTTCTTCACATAGTAGAATTTGCTGTTGTTGTTGTTGCTGTACCCATTGTAGTAGTAATCCATGAGAGAGAGAGAGAGAGAGAGAGAGAGAGAGAGAGAGAGAGAGATTTTGTGAGTTTGATAAGTTTTAGAATGAGTAGTATATATAAAGCATAATTTGGAGTGAAAAAAGGGGTTGTGGAATATGTGAGGAAATGGGGCTTAGGGAAAAGACTTTTTGATGTGTCTTGTGGACAAGAATTAATGAAGTATTTCATGTACTAGATTTTTATTTTATTTTTTCTTATTTAGTTTGTCTTGATTCAATTTATGTTCATACTGCACTCTTAAACATTTTTTTGTCATTTCGGTCGATTTTTTGTTACTACTAACAGAATCAAGTATGTGTTCGTCAATGTCTTAATCGACGGACTAATAATAAATTGACAGAAAGGATCAAAGATATTAAATCGTTGAAATGTGAGGGGCCAAAAGTGTTTTTTTATGAACATTGAGGACTAAATGTGAAATCGATGTAGAACTAAGGGACGGAAACTGCAATTTTTCCAATTTCAAATTCTTTAGATCCCAAATATATTTATGAATTTGGTTAATTAGTTTGAGAGATATATAGTCAATTCTTGAACCGACCCTTTCATGCAAGAGTAATTAATGTGTAGGACCTTTCAAAAATCTTATGATTATATATATATATATATATATTAGATGTCATCTTCTTGGCACTTTGTCGGTATCAAAATGATTTTTGGAATTGACAAAACCAACAATTAAATTAATTTAATGATCTAAAAAAATTATTTAATCAATTGATGGGAAATGGGAACACACTCTTTTTCCAACAAGAAATTAGCAAGTCAACGTTGACCTGAAATCAGCAAGAAAATACTTATTTGTTTCAAATTTTGAAAATTGCTAAAATATTTTATATACACATTACAAAGTATTTTATAAATAAAAAAAATACATAAAAAAATTGTGTACTATAATAGCATAACGGCCCCCTCGGATTTTTTTTTAATGCATTCTGCCCCTTCTGGGCATACTCCGAACACGCTCGACAAGTTGTGCGAGTTCTCCACGAACGAAATTGAAACGCTCTTTCGATAAAAATGATTCCGAGTATAAACTCTCACTAAGCGAATGAAATTCTCGAGCATTTCCATTTGTAACCTTTTGACCATCTATTCGCCACCTGCGCAGAAAATACTTTACCGGGATTTCGAAGTAGTTCTTTAGGACAAGAACTCGGAGCGAATGTCTGCATAATACACCAGAATGTTCGAATTCTTTACAAGAGCAATGTACCTGTTCATCGTCCGGAATCCAAATTACGAGACACTCCCTTTCCGTTTTCTTGTAGTGCCTCGCCAAATACGAGCCGTTTGCCATTTCCGTCATCGAATAATGCATCGAGAAAACAATTTCATTCTGCAAGGCGCTAAATGCGAACGGCGTAAGAATATTCCTTGCGTGTTCCTCTAAAGGCATGCACGTTTTTATCGGCAAATAAAAGACTTCTTCTTCTTTCCTTTTCTCACTCCTCGATTTTGCAGCGATAGCTATCTGCTCGATTTTAAATAAAACAAAGTTACTACATGAGGAATGAAAAAAGATTGAATTTTTACGTCAAGATTGAATTTTTACGTCAAGACGAGAGAAAAAAACCTGTTTGAAAAAGCACTGCAAGGATGATTGCAAGCTTACAACATTCTTCAAGAATTTCTCTACCGATTTCGAATATTCAGGATTCGTAGTACGAGCCAAGAAGAAGTTACGAACGTAGCAAAACGGCCAAGAAGTTCGATACGAGAAGAGAAGTGAAATGTGTTTATCCGAAGCAATTCCAAATTGAGCTACCAAATGATTCCACTTATGCTCGAAATCTTCCACATTTTCAAGATGACACAACGAATCGAATTCCGATTTGAATTCCGAATATTGCAGGCCGAGTTGGAGAGAGAACCAACTCGACATTCTTGAGAGTATTTGTCGTATGCATATAATTTGTTTTGTATCTGGCATTTCGATTAAGAGGGCATCTCTTAGACCCGAATCCATATCAGTAACAACAATCTCCGGCCGCCTTCCTCTCATAAATCCAACAAAAACCTGAATCACAGTAATTAAAATCACGGGTTCGAGTCAGATTCGAAAAATCTATATACAGTTATGCATTACGATGAAAAGGCTAGGGGATGTGATAAATATCGTTTCAATTTTAATAGTACCGTTTCGACTTTAAATGCGATTTTGGCCCTTTTTTCGTCCGAAGTTGTCAAAAGTCGAAGCACGAAATTTGTAGTTCTTTGAGTTGACTTTCCATTCCAACTTGAATCGTCTAGATTGGATGTCGGGTGAGTGAGTTATGCATTAATTAATGAATGAACATTTACTACAACTTTGATGCTTCGAGTTTTTCGTATAAACTCATTCATGCACAACTTTCTCACCCGATATCCAATCTAGTTGATTCAAGTCGAATAAGAAAGCCAACTCTAGCAGCTATAAATTGTGTGCTTTGACTTTTACCACATCCGGACTGAAAAAGGGTCAAAATCACATTTAAGTCGTAACGGTATCAGTAAAATTGAAACGACATTTAGCATTTCAGAAAGCCTAGCACCTGCACACCTGTAGGGCCCACGAAAATGACTTAGAAGACTCGTCTTGAAGCAGAGTGCACCCGAAGAAAATCGGTCGACCATGATTGTCGATACCAAACCACATCCCAAGAATCATACTATAGGTGACGGAACGGTACGAGGTGTCAATTGTAACAACATCACCAAAGAGTGAAAACGCTTCGATGGAATCTCCGTAAGTCCACGCAATATTCTCGACTTTGCCATTATCATCCGTGGTAAAATTATACACAAACCCATCATCCCTTTCTGCTTCCACTTTACACGCCTCGAGAAGTTCGAGCAAATCACTCTCGCGTTTCATAGTCACCATAGTGTCGTTTTCTTGAACAGTTTTCTTACACGACCTAACGAAATTCCGAACGTCTTTTTCTATAAAGGGTAACTGCCCCGGCTGAACACCCTTTTCCAATTCGAGCACCTTCAAAATCCGATTGACGGGGAATCCAGCTTTCGAAAGAAGAAGAATCCGTTCTTGATCAGCTTCTTCGATTTTTCTATAGGCGGGAAGCAAGCGGACTTGCTCATCTTCCAATAATTCGTGGTTGTGAACATTACTAAACTGAGATATATACCATTGAGTAACACCGTCAATAATTTCTTTCGTCAAGTAAAATTTCGCGTCGCATCCGCATCGCAACGACTTTCGATCTCTCGGGTGCTCCACATTGACTTTCTTCCTCGGCTGATTAAATCCGGACCGATAACAAACGAAGTCCCTTCTATAAACACCTAAATTCGGACTTTCGGTCGAACGGGCTTTCCTAATCGAAAACCCGTTCTTTCGAGCGAAATTGCTGTAGTATTCAAACGCTTCTTCGTCGGTCTTGAATACTTGCCCAACGTACGGAGTGAAGATTTCTTGCGATGGAAATGATAAACATCCATTCGTTACGGATTGCGATACCGGTGTGGCTTGATCGCGATCGGCCTCGTAGTTGACGAAGCACTTCCAATCACCACAAGGGCATTGTTGTCTTTTCACCCAAATGTTGGTCACTGCCATTGTTGTTTGAGGTCTTAATGAATACACAATTCAATGGTGCTGCAATAAATAGAAACACAAATACACGAATTCCCAAATGAATAAATAAATTCGATATAATGTGTTAAGATTTAGCAAAAATATATTGATTCAGTACATCGGTAGGAACCCTAAAAACACTAGATTCTATCAAATTAGGCTAAACATGACAGAAAAGATGCAAATAATTACCAGAAATTAAATGGAGTTTCGACGAACCCACTAAAAATTCATCACATTTTCTTCTCCTATCTTTCTGCCCGCAATCAATCAGCTTTCATTTTTCCAAGTTTCAATCTTTCTGCCGAATCTCTCTCTCTATCTCTCTCTCTAACTCAACTGTGGAAGTCAACGGCAATTGGACTACCAAAGGACACAAGAAGTAGCTGATTATTAATGGGTCTTCAATTGGGCCACTTTATTTGCACTTCAATTCAGATTAGAACCCTAATCCCAATCTCTCTATTAGTAATTCAAATACTTATTAAATTTAATTTTTTGATATATTTTCATTAATATTTCTTTTTATATATATATATAATACTGCTTGACAAAAGTATTAAATAATGAATGGGGATTTGAAATTACACTCGTCCATCAAAAAATATTTCAAACTTGTGTTAAACTTAAAAGCACTTTCAAGACTTCAAAAGTCTTTTAACATAATTAATATTAATAAATATAATTAATATTAATGTAGATATTTTTATTTATAAAAGTAGGAAAACGTAGGTCATATTTGTAATTTTTACAAATTAATTATTATTATTATAAAAAAAAAAAATCATCTCCTATTTTCCAACATTTTTCTCTAATAACTTTCAGCAAAATAGTTTTTTTTTTCTTTTCTGGGATTTGTATGATCTATTTGTCGGAATATTGATGTTGTTTTGGTAGTTTAAATTTCACAACTAATTACTTTAACATTGTAAAAAAAAATTAGTACAATTTAATCATAATATATTTAAATTAATAAATACCAAAATTGATTATTATTAAGTTCCAATCAACAACTACTCCCCATAACATGTCCACATTTTAACAAAATGCTCAACTTCATGAAATCCCAAAAAAAAAAAATCAATATTAAAAAACGAATAGTGATCGAAAATCGGAATAAGGGTTCACCGCAACCTTCTCGCCTCCCTCTCGGATTCGAGAAGGGTGAGAATATCGCCCTCTCTAACGGGACCCTTAACATTTCTCATAATAAACCGATTCTGGTCGTCCACAAATTTGACTCTCACTTGAGTCACTTGTCCCCTCGACCCCGTTCGCCCGATAACCTTAACCACAATAGCATGCTTTATCTGCGTATCCATTCTGCAAAACCAACGCGCTTTTCTACCGGATAAATAATCAAGAAAACAACTAATCGATCAACCAACCGGGAATCAATCAACTAATCACAGATTAAACAACATGTTTATATAATACAACCCCTCAAACAAATTCATCATCAAACATGAAATATAACAAGGTAAAAAAAATGGTGCACATTTTCAAGCAGTTCATTGGGGACTTTCGTCGAGCATAAAGTGGGCACTACTACAATGGCCATAAAATAGACATAAACTGTACGCATTAGATAAACATTACTTCTGAGAAAAGAAAAGAAAAAAAGGAATCTTTTGATACTAAACAAAGGGTACATATAAGTAATTACTGACACTAAAATGAATTTCCAGAAGCTATAAACAAAGATTAAGATAATTTATAGAATTAATCAAAACACAGAATATTCATGAATGCGTAAATTAAATGAAGAGAAAATCAGAATACTAACATTGAAGAATCGCCTGATCTCGAATGCGGAGAGAAGGGAACAGTGGCAAAAACCCTAGCAATTAGCAAAACCAAATTAATTTATTTTGTGTCCAATATATATTCAAATAATTAATAATTTTATTTAATAAATTTATTAAAATGGGCTTGGCTAGGTTTAGTTGAAATATTTTAGCCCATTAAAAGTAAAAAAAAAATGTATATTACACAAAAAAAAGCCCATTCAAAAGTGCCTCTTTCCCCTCTCTTCTCTCTCTCTCCTCTCTCCTTTCTCTCTCTACTCTCTTCTCTCTCATGGCGGAAAACAACAGCAAAGACCTCTTGAAGCTGGAGGCCGACGCCCCCTCCTCCTCCTCCTCATCTTTAGGTTTTCTTCAATCTCCTGCTCTTAGTTTGTTTTTATTTTGCTGATTTTACTTTTATAATTTGATTTTTAAATTAGTGCTACTAATTTTGCAGAATCAAAGCTCTTTGTTTGCAAAAAAGACAGCTCTTTTTCTGTGTCTGATGCACCGCCCCAAACGAAGCCCACCATGTTACCTCTTCCCAAGAGTCAATGTATCTCTCTCTCTCTCTCTCTCTCTCTCTCTCTCTCTCTCTCTCTCTCTCTCTCTCTCAATTTAGGTATACTTGTTGTTTCTGTCAGTTTAGCACTCATAAATGGTTAAGTTCGTATTTATATAAGTGTTATGTAGAGTTACTAGTTTTGAAGTATTTCACCATCAGCAACAACAAATTATCAACAACTGCAAGTATGTATATTCTTGAACAACTGTTAGAAATTTGTATATGTTCTTGCCGCAGTTGTATAGATGTAAGAACTTCTTTGTTCTACCGACTAAGAAAATCGGGCATCGAAGAAAACAAGGCTAATTAATAACCAAGAATGTTTAAATTGCATCATAAGATATCGAAGCTGTGTTTTTCTGCCTTGGTCACGTCACGTAATCAAAACGTATTTATGTGTCCGTGTGACCTTTGTATGTATAAGTTTGTTTAGGGGGAACTCGTGTTGAATCTACATAATCGAAGCACGTTATTCGTTTCGTTTACTCAAGAGATTCTTTGTTGCTTGCAGTTCTTGGAAAAGTAAAGGACTTTTTAGGCGTTATATCGGAATCGAACAAAAAGTTGTTGGAAGACGCAAAGGTATAAAATAAGTCAATTCCGAAATTGAGCTATTAGTTTCTTCAAATTAAAAAATCTAATTTACTCTTTTTCGAATTTGCAGGAAAATCCCGAAAAATATGATATGGAAGTGCTGAGCGGAAACGAATCCAAATTCATTGAAATGGTAAAAAAAAATAAAAAGATTACAATTTTCCACCATTTTTTAATATCTTACCGGGAATTATGTTTTTTTGCGTTCGATTACAGGATCTGATGCTGGGTATTGCCGATCTTCATACACCAGAGGCTGTAGCAGCTGCAGAGTCTGCCATGGCTGGTCGCCCACCGGTAATTAATTTATCAGATAGTAATGATAGTAGCAGTGACGATGATGATGAAGCGGGCCCACAATCCGTTAAGTCTGAATCGGAGGATGCTGTAAGAGATACTACTACTGCATCATGTAATGGATCGAGGAAAAAGAAACCGAAAAAGAAAACTAAGATTGTTGAGCTGTCGTAAAATCATCGTATGAAGTGTGAGATATATTCTTTTAAGAGTAGTTTGAAGAAGTCGTTGTCTGGTAATGCATAATCGAAACTGGAAATCAAAAGACTAAAGTCTGAGATGGGTTATTTGTGCTTCCCCTAATGCATTTTACCTATTCTTGGTGGTTTATTTAGCGTATACCTCGATTTACTACAACGGTTTATTTTATGCTACATCGAGAAAAGTGCACGAAGTGCATTATCACCATTCATTCACACACGAAGCTGGCAAATACACATATTCGAAGCTAACAAAGAAGAGAAAAGCGAACTAGAGCGGTTCGAATGACAATTTTTATTAAGCTCGACATGAAATTGCGCACATTCACAAAACGAAAGTTATACAAAGGTCACAAAACATATCATCAACAAACAATAACCACACAAGCACGTCTCGATTCTCATCAAACACAAGGAGTGAAGAAGAAAATATCGCCAAGTCGATCATTGCTCGGCGAATTCCCACCGTAAACAATCAACCCATCTTTCCCCTCTTTGCGCCCACCGCCAAACGCACACCACCCCCGCGGGCCCGGATGGTCACAATCCGGGCTCGTCACATCATCCCATTTTTTCCACACCAACGTTTCGGTATCCAACGCATAAACATCCCCCACAAACCTCCCCGCTCCCAGATGCCCTAAATCGCTCGGATCAATCTCTCCACCGCACACAAAAACAAACTTCCCAATCCCAACGCACGAAAACACACTCCTAGGCGTCGGCTTCTCGCCACTCGTCTCCACGGGGGCCCACACCCCCTCAATCGGATCGAAGTAGTGCACATCGTCAAGCTCCACACCTGAAAAGCCGTAAACGACCCAAATTTTCCCAACGACCGAAACCAACCCGGGCCCACCTCTAGGTTTACAAATCTCCCCCGGCAAAGGGAACTCAATCCAATCTCCATCAACAACATCGTAAGCCCATAAATCATTAAGCCTCCCTTGATTTCCGCACCCTCCGAAGACATAGACGCGCCTCTCGTCAGCAGTCATCGAGTGGTAGCTACGGTGGGCGGGGCCCATTTTGAGCGGGGCCCACGTGTCGGTAAGCGTGTCGAACGAGTAGAACTCATTGAGCTCCTTGTGGGTACCGTCGCGCCCGCCGAAGACGTAGATGGTAGCACCGATTGAAGCCATCGTGACCCCCACACGTGGTGGAGGGGGGTTGCCTTTGGCATCGGCGACGGACCACGTTTGGGTTTTGAGATCGAAAACGTAAAGGTGGTTATCTACGGGGACTCTTGGTGAGAACTCGCCGCCGAATGCGTACACTTTCTGGCCAACGACTGCGATTGCGTGCGAGCTCCTCGATCCGGGACCCACCCCTTTTTGCTCCATCTGCAAAATTGATCCGATTGTGTGAAGTTTATGCATTTTCACAGATCAAGGAAACATAGGAAAAAAAAAAACAACCATGAATCTTGAAACTTAGTATCATATAACAACCCCATAAAGAGAATTTACTGAGTACATCAAATTCTTCAACAAAACTAAACAAAGGAACAACCAATTCTTTACTGCTAAAGTAAACAAGATTCAGTAATTTTGAGCATTTAAAACTGTCAGCAGAAGAAACATGAAATCCAAAAGCATAAATTGTCTGCAAAGATCTTGAATTTCACCTATCATTTGCAATTCAACTGACCCACTCTAGTTAGTATCGAAATAAACAAAACCCAGAAAGCAACTCTTCTAAAAAATGCAGAATTTTGCATAAATATGAAAAAATTCAAAAAAAAAAAAAACACACACACACACACACACACACACAAACAGACCTTAACCCATTTGCCTTGCGCAAGAGCCATGATCAAGGAAAATGCTGATTCGATTCGAAGTGAGATTAGAAACAAAGCCCTTAATTAAACCTGTTTTTAATCAAATGAATTGGGCCTTCTTCCGAATGCAGATTTTATATAATAATTATTTGAATTCAAGAGGGCCCACTAGCTATTGGGGATAAACACCCACCTGATTGATTTCAAAAGTGTCATGGATCATGCATGCCCATTGAAACTGGTAAACTATTAAATTAATAATAATAATTATGTATTAAAAAAAATTGATTTAGTATAATCTTTTTTTTGGGATAAATTAAAGGTTAAATTACGATTAAAAAATATAATGTTTTGGTAATTACAACCATCTTGTCAATTATAAATCTTCTTACAGTACATCTATGTAGTGTCAAATTTAGTAAAATCTTTTAGATTACGTGGAATATTCTCTACTCGTTTTATTTTATTCGAGAGTCGAGCTTTACATTTAGAAATAAGATAAGATTTATCTTTTGGCTTGTTAATATCAAATTGTGATGCATCAGAAACTTCATTTTCGTACAAAACAAGTGCAAATTAAACTAGAGAACAATCCACGGACTTTAGAAGATTGTATTTTTAGAGCATAAGGGTGGACGGTGTAAGAATATTCATAGTTGACGGCTAATTATAATTACTCGGAATGAAATGCTTTTTTATTTTATTTTTTAATCTTATCGTTTTGTGCATGCTTTAATTTAAACTTTTTTTTTTTTTTGGGTGTGTTGCTTACGTGGAGATAGTGTGTTCTATTGGATTTGACAAAACAGTGAACACGCCCACAGTTTTGATGGTTTCATGCCATACTACTTAATAAAATTGATTAGGCTGTTTTGAACTTAAATAATAAATAGTGTATTATTATTAAGGTGGTGTTTGCAAAAGTTTTTTGAAAGTGATTATGAGCTTTTTGTTTTTTTTGTTCATAATTTGTTTTTAGGTGTTTGCAAAATCAACTTCTGTTTTTGCTTCTTTAAAAATAATCTGCTTTAAGCTATTTTTTTAAAAGAACCCTTAACCCTGTTTTTTCTATTTAAGTTCATTTTCCGAAATAATTGCAAACACCCCCAATTTTTAGAAATAATCATTTAAAACTGGTTTAACGCACGATCACTAACTTTTACTTTTAAATAATTATTTGCAAAAAGCCAAAAACCACCTAAATTAATATTCAAGAATGCAAATGCCAATCCGATTCATATTCCACTGTTCATAACCTACATTTTTTTTGGGCTATAGATAAGTATTAAGAACCAACATAATCTTTTCTTTTTCCTTTTTATTATCGGAAAAAGAGACGAATGATTTTTTTAAATTTTATTTGGGTAATTAGCCAGCTTCGTCAATATGAATCTTCTTACTTATTTATTCTTATGTGTCAAATTCAATATAACCTTTTAGATTTTGTGTATTGATCTCTAGTTTGTAATCGTTTTGTACAAAAATTCAATTTCTGATGCACCACAATTTGATGTTTACAAGCCAAGAGACACATCTTATTATCATCTTGTTTCAAAAAAAGTGGAGCTCGAATAGGGTAAAACGAAAAAATTGAAGAATATTTCATATAATCTAAAAGATTCCACTAGATTTGACACTATAAAGATGGATGTGTAAGAAAATTCACAGTTGGGGGATGATTGTAATTAACCAAGCATGAGTGATTTTTTTGTAATTTGACATTTCCTCGGGAGTGGCCGTATTTGAAAGATAGCTCAGCTAGTCCCATTAAATAATTTTTGTATAAGAGAATGTTTAAAGATGATTTTAAATATGGGGTTTTTGTGATAAAGTCCCCAACCAAGCATGTTTATTATTTTAGGTTTAAGGGCTAGATCTCTTTCACTCATGTATATCCCAATATTGCCCTCAACTATTTATACACAATTCTTAATTGTAACCCCAATTTAATCAATTTTGTCCACAAAAATCCAATTTTGACCACAAAAATTCAATTTTGACTTTTTTTTGGAGCATACTTTAATATGCTCCAATTTCATCCTTTAACTTAATTTAATCTCAATTTGACCCCAAATTTCACAAATTATTCAATTTTGACCCAAAACTTTTTTTTTTCACAAATATTTTTTTTCAATTTTTTTTTTTGCACCGGGCGGTCAACGCCGGAGACCGGCGTTGACTTTTTGGATTTTTTCGCCGGTTTCCTGCGTTGACTTTTTTTTTTTTTTTCTTTTCTTTTCTTCCGGATTTTTTCGCCGGTTTCCGGCGGTCTCCTGCGTTGATTTTTTTTCGTGTTTTTTTTTTGTTTTTTTTTTTTACGTCCGCCGCTAAACGTTGACCGTAATTGTACTGTCACTGACAGTAAATTAATGTAATTGTACTGCCGTTGACAATACATTTATGTAATTGTGCTGCCGTTGACAGTAAATTAATGTAATATATATATATATATATATATATATATATATATATATATATATATATATATATATATATATATATATTTGTTTTTTTGTTTTTGTTTTTTTTTGTTTGATTTGTTGACAGGTCAACGTAATTATATTACTGTCGTTGACAGTAAAATAACTGTAAACACAATAATATTACTGTCAACAACATCAATATTATTATTTTTTTTGGGTTTTTTGTTTTGTTTAAGTTATTCACGGAGTAACGTAATAATATTACTGTCTATTATTGTAATATTACTGTAAACACAATAATATTACTGTGGTTGACGTACGGTAATATTACTGTTGTTATGGTAATATTGCTGTCAACCACATCAATATTATTATTTTGTTTGGATTTTTTGTTTGTTTGTGTGATTCATGGAGTAACGGAATAATATTATTGTCTATTATTGTAATATTACTGTGGTTGCCGGTAATATAATGTTGTTATAGTAATATTACTGTCACTCACAGTAATATTAATTCTTTTGGTTTTTTATTATGTTTACATTTGTTGAACGGTCAATATAGTAATATTGCTCTATTACACAATAATAATGAGTTTTGTTGTGTTAATATTACTGTGCTAGAGATTAATATAGCAATATTACTGTGTTAAACAATAGTTTAGTTTAATTTTACTGTGTTTAACAGTAATATAGTTAATATTACTGTCAATCACAGCAATATTGCTGTTTAAACGAAAAAAAAGGTTACAGAAAGAAAGAAAATAGTAAAAAAAAAAAAAAATCGAAAAAATCAACGCCGGAAACCGGCGAAAAAATCCGTAAGGGAAAAAAAATTGAAAAGTCAACGCCGGAATCCGGCGGGTAAAAAAAAAGTTTTTGATTTTTTTTTTTTTTTGAAAAAAAAATGTTTTGGGTCAAACTTGAATAATTTGTGAAATTTGGGGTCAAATTGAGGTTAAATAAAGTTAATGATGAAATTTAAGCATATTAAAGTATGAGGGATTATTTTAGTCCTTTACAAAAATCTGGACCATGTGTGGACTTATTGGTAAAGAAGTTTTTTGTCTTGATCTATTTATAAATAAGTACCCATTTATGGATTTATTTGTAAAGTCCCCTTTAAATATTTCAAATCAAGTTTAATAAGTATGCTCTTTTCCTTCTTTCAAAAAAAAAAAAAAAAGTATGCTCTTTTCCCAATGAATCAGAATAATTCCCAAAAAACACTAAAACAAAAGAAAGAAAGAAAGTCACCGAATTATTGTGAAAATTATTGAAAAATATCCATGATTAATCAGAAAAAAAATGGCTTAATTTCACTTTACACCCTTAAAATTTACCATTTTGCTATTTTGCACCCAAAGAATAATTTATGCCACTTTACACCATTCAAACATGTTTAATTGTTCAAATTGCACCATATTTTATTTATCGGCCATAATTTACCGTCGTTGACATAATTTATGATAGCCAACACGAGTCATTTTTGCTCGAAAATACATTAGCAATTAGCACCCTGAAGAATAAAAGCAATTGAATAGACAAAACTGACCATGTTGACGATTAGAAAATAAGTAAACAACAGAAAAATGTCCATAAAATAGACTATGGTGCACTTTTGAATAATTAAACATGTTTTGAGAGTGCAAAGTGCCATAAGTTATTTTTAGGGTGCAAAATGAATAATTAAGCATGTTTTGAGGGTGCAAAGTGCTATAAATTATTTTTGAGGGTGCAAAATAAATAATTAAACATGTTTTGATGGTCTAAAGTGCAATAAGTTATTTTCAAGGGTTCAAAGTGCTAAAATAGTATATTTCGAGGGTGTAAAATGTAATTAAGCCGTAGAAAATTCATTTGAGAATTCTCGTTCTTGAGATATTTTATTACAATGGAAAAATAAGTGAGGAGAAGAAAACCACACGTCAAAGGAACTCAGACCAATCAGAGCGTACCAAACAACAAAAGGCACAAAAACGATTGAGTGAACTGAATCCCACATAGTAGTGGTTGTTATTCAAGAACGCCATTTTCAGCTCCCTTTTTTCATTTTTTTTGTCGTTAAATTAAATTAAATTAAATTAAATAAAATGTCAGTTCAATTTCGTAGAAAATATGGCCTGTCTGTTTCTTGGTTTCTCTCCTTAATACCCACTATTACCGCTTTGTATCTGCTGTCCGAAATCAGAATACATTGCATATTTATTCATAGAATCCCCAAATTCATACAAAAGGGTTCTTTCTGGGTTTGTTTACTTTCTTGATTTTCAGCTCAAAAGGTTAGTTTCTGTAACTTCTTTTTATATTAGGTTTTTTTTATTGCAGCTATGATTGTATTTGATTATTTAACTTATACAGAAGTTTGCATTGATAGTATAGCTGGTTATCATTTAATTGAAAAGGGTTTAGATTTTATGAAGAAGTGTAGTTATGTATGTATTGAATTTTGATTGGGTGTCGACTGTCGATTATTTTATCGATACCGAGTTGGGGAATTTGTGTTCGATTATTTTGATCTCGTTTGGTTCTTGATCAGGCTTTTGTAATGGTGGGAATACTAGCTTCGTTTGGCTGCTCTTGCCGTATCGGAGAATCCCTATACCATGGAAAAATCGGAGACGATCTTAGTTTTTCAAGCATTAATAATCATTCAAAATTCGACAAAGATTATTCGAGAAATAACCGGGTCAAATCTAGAAAACTCCGTAAATTTCGAGTGGGAATGCAGCAGACGGGTATAAACGGTCGAGCAGTTAAGATGGTCCCGTCACCAGATAATGTAAATGGATCTTCCAAGAATGGCAATGTTGTAATTAATGGAGGAAGAAGTTTGGTTAAGAGGGATCTTGCTAAAGAGCTTCCACCGATTGAAGGGGTGAAAGTTTTGCCTTCGGACGAAGGTTTCAGTTGGGCGAACGAAAATTACAATTCAATTCAAAGAAGTATAGATGTGTGGTCATTTGTTCTTACACTCCGTGTTCGTATTTTATTGGACGAGGCGAAATGGAGTTATGCTAGCGGCTTCTCCGAAGATAAGCAGGTGGGGTTTCGTCTTATCATTACAACAACTTAATTATCATGTTTGTGTGTGTGTAATAACATCGTTTTTTTTCAGGGAGAGAGAAGACGAAAAACTGCATCTTGGTTAAGGGAATCTGTTTTGCAACTGGGCCCCACTTTTATTAAACTTGGTCAGTTATCTTCGACGAGGTCCGATTTATTTCCTAAAGAATTTGTCGATGAGCTTGCTAAATTGCAGGTACTAAACGATGTTTTCTTGAAAAAAGATTTTTTTTTTCACATGTTGAATTTATATATATATATATATATATAAACGGGCTTATGTGATTTAGGATAGAGTACCCGCATTTTCGCCGAGCAAATCGAAGAGCTTTATCGAGAAGGAATTAGGTGCTCCTATAAATATATTGTTCAAGGAGTTCGAAGACCTACCAATTGCAGCTGCTAGTCTTGGTCAGGTGTTTGCTTTATCGTGTTTTTTGTAATAATTTTTTTTCGTGTCTTAATAATTATATAAAAATTGGGAAAAAATCGATCTGTTAATTTTGTTATGCTGATTGTGAATTTCGGGAATATTGTTAGGTACATCGGGCTATATTGCATAATGGAGAGAAAGTGGTGGTGAAAGTGCAAAGACCGGGATTAAAGAAACTTTTTGACATTGATCTAAGTGAGTGTTATATATATTTTCGGCGTTGAAATACATATATTTTTTACGTCTTATTTATTGTATTTATAACATTCTTGATATTCAGAAAATTTGAAGCTGATTGCTGAATACTTCCAACGGAGTGAAACTCTCGGCGGTCCCACAAGGGATTGGATCGGAATTTACGAAGAATGTGCCAAGTAAGCTCGATCAACAAAATAATATATATTATTTTTTTAATTAGGACTGACAATCATCTTTATCGTCTTTTAAGGATCTTGTACGAGGAAATTGATTATGTGAATGAAGGAAAGAATGCTGATAGATTTCGTCGGGATTTCCGGAATGTAAAGTGGGTTCGAGTACCTGTATGTTTTATTCTTCCTCCTCTAAATTTTCTAGCTTGCTTTTATTCGTCATTTAATAATTTAATAAATATTTACCGTCATTTAATATTTTCGATGAGTTTGTAGATGGTCTTCTGGGATTATACAGCAACGAAAGTGTTGACTTTGGAGTACGTTCCCGGTAATAACTCTTATTTCTCTTCGTTTTTTAATTAATATAAAAAAAATCCTAGTACCTTAACCCTTCGATCTTGTGGTGATTATATTTCGACTTTCCACTGTTTTATTCAGGAATTAAAATAAACCAGTTGGATATGATCGAAGCACGAGGCTACAGCCGATCAAATATTTCGGCACGTGCTATTGAAGCCTACTTAATTCAGGTGGCCTTCAATTATTTTTTAATAAGATTTAAAAATAATAAACACGTATTTATTTATTTATTTTAATAATTTTTTTGCTGCAATTTCAGATATTAAAAACGGGTTTCTTCCATGCGGATCCTCATCCAGGAAATCTTGCAATCGACGTCGACGAATCGCTTATATATTACGACTTTGGTATGATGGGAGATATTAAGAGCTTTACGAGGCAGAGGTTATTAGACGTTTTTTACGCCGTTTATGAGAAGGATGCCAAAAAGGTTATGTATAAAGCACAAACCACTGATATATTAACAAAAAAATGTATTCAGTTAAAATATGCTGATGTGTCGGCATTCGATTGGCTAATGTACGAGGTGTGGCCATGCAGGTTATGCAAGGTCTCATCGATCTTGGAGCGCTTCAGCCAACCGGGGATTTGTCAGCGGTGTGTTTTTTATTTTTAAAAATATCGTGTTACCTAAATATTCGAATGTATTTAATGATTTATGTTTTGTTTAAAATTTAGGTGAGGAGATCAGTACAGTTTTTCTTGGATAATTTGCTGAATCAAAGACCTGATCAGCAGCAAACTTTGTCGGCAATTGGTGAGGTACGAAGAAATTACTTGACTCGTAAATTATTGATTTTTCTTTTACCTTTTTTATTTTATTTTATTCTAATATAAGACTCGACCCATAAATTGTCGAAAATATTGTTTGCAGGATTTATTTGCAATAGCAACTGATCAGCCATTTCGTTTCCCTTCCACTTTTACGTTTGTGCTGAGGGCATTTTCGACACTTGAAGGTGATCTCTCTCTGTGTGTATCCGTGTGTGTTTTATATAATTTAAAAAATATATTATATATTATTAAATTTTCATGTGGTTTACGAAGGTTAGTTTCTTGCAGGCATTGGCTATACACTGGATCCAGATTTTTCCTTCCCAAAAATTGCTGCACCATATGCTCAGGTTCGATATATATATTTACTTGGGTTGCGTACTTCTAATATACATAAAAAAAATTCAAAAACAAAAATTAAATTAAAAAAAAAATGGGTCGTTTTTCTTCGTGCAGGAACTCTTAGACTTGAAGCAACAGCGGAGTGGGACCCAACTCGTTCAAGAAATAAGGAAACAAGCCAACGATGTACTACTCTATATCGGTCTTAATAGATTATCATAATAATAATAGATTATTATAATCATTAATAATAATTATAATCATAATAATAGATTATTCTATTATTGTTTCCAGGCGAGATCGTCGACAATCTCGATGCCGTCACGAATCCAGAAGATAGAAGATATTGTGAAACAGCTCGAAAATGGAGATCTTAAGCTCCGTGTTCGAGTTCTTGAGGTGATTTTATTTATATTATATCATCTAATTACGATAATATATATATTTGAAAATCTTTACTCCTTCGTATAAGGTTTCTGCACAAATATTAAGGAAGCTAATGAAATGTGCAAGAATTTTTCGGGGAAAACGTATGATAAGACTAAAATGCCCTTCCCACTATTTATATATCTACTAATCATCTATTGCTAATTAGGAGTGATAAGGGAAAATTTGAAAAAGATAATCAATATATGTCTACTCTTTCTTCCCACTCTTTTTATGTTATATTTGAATCGAACCCGACGAAAAGGAAAATGACGAAAACGACCTTGCATTTTTCAGTCAGAGAGAGCAGCAAGAAAGGCGACCATACTACAGATGGCAACAATATATACAGTTTTCGGTGGGACCCTCTTAAATATCGGGATGACCTTTAGCAACCAAGGCAGTGAAGTTATTGCAAACGGTGCTTTTGTAGCTGCAGGTGAGCATATTCCACACTCGTGAACGTCTCGTTTTCTCGTGACAAGCTCTCGTAATTCTTGTGCTTCTTAGTCTTACTGATTAAAAATTGTATTTCAAACAATGCAGGTGTTTTTCTCACGCTGTTTGTCAGATCCATGCAAAGGGTGCAAAAGCTTGATAAATTTGAGACAATGATATGATATTTCTAGTGTTTTTTCATCTTGTCCCATTTATTGTATAAGTGTGTAATAATATATCTTACATATGTAATAATAGTTAGATTCATAGGTATGCATGAAAGGGTGAAAAAAATATTCTTTCTGAAAAGAAGAACAAAGAAAGATAGTAACAATAGTAATACATAAATGTAAAGATGATTTAGTTCTGTTCAACATTTTGCTTTATTTAATTTAAACAAAGCCCCTCTTCATATTCATAAATACTCGAACACCCTCGAATAAAATCATGGATTCGCCTAACTTTCGCTTAATCGATAGACAAGTTCATCAACAACCCATAATTTATTTTCTCAGATTACTCGGACCTAACTTTTCAATCACATTATCGTGTTTAATTTTCCCGAGTAATTCAAACAACAATTCCGAGGTCGATTCATCTGGCGGGAGCTTTCTTTCTTGCATTTTATCAAGAAACTTCACCGCATCATCAAAACTGTCGTAATTGCCCCTCGCCAAAAACCCTCGAACAATATTATTGTACGTAACCTCGTCGGGCAACAAACCCGTACCTTCCATTTCCTCGAGAAGATCAATAGCTTCGTCCATTAGACCATGTTGACAACATCCTTTAATTAGGATATTATAGCTTACCACATCGGGCTCCAATTTCTTACAAGAAAGACCTCTAAATATAGCTCGAATCACACCAAGTTTTTCGAGCTCGTTCAATCTACAAAACCCGTCCATTATCGTATTGTAGTAACTAGTACGGAGATTCTCGCCTTTCTTCTCCAATTCCTCCAACAACAATAGTGCTCGTTCAACTTCCCCGTTCTTACACAGTCCCCTCAAAACAACCGAGTAAGTATACGAGTTCGGTATTCGCCACACGGCTTGCAACTTATCGAAAAGCTCCATCGCAGTACTTAATCTACCGTCGTTAAACAACTCTGCTAATAAAAAGTTATACGTAGCTATATTCGGCTCAACTCCTTTACGACGCATCTCGTGGAAGATACCCATCGCCTCTTCCATCTGCATATTCTTAATATACGCGTTGATCAAGATATTGAAACTGTAAACATTAAAACCAATATTATTATTATCTCCATAAACCATCAAATCGAAAACTCGCCTAGCTTCATCCAAACGCCCTTGCGTGCAATACCCACCCATGAGGGCACAATAGGAAACTAAATCTGGAGCCAGGTTTTTCTCCTTCATGATATTTATCACACGCTCGGCTTCGTCCATTAGTCCTTCCTTACAATAAGCATTGATCAATGTACCGAACGTCACAATATTCGGATATATCTTCCGATTTATTATCATGTCGTTCAATAATTCGTTCACCTCTTTCCAACGGCTCGAACTACAGAACCCACAAATCAACGCAGTGTACGTGACAACGTTAGGTTTTATACCTTTCCCTAACAATTCGACAAAAAATTCCATGGCAGAGTCTATTTTCCGACTCTTGCATAAGCTGTCGATAATCATGGTGTATATTCTGACGTCGGCCTTATATCGATGTTTTTCCATCACTCGCAAATATTCGATCGCCATTGATGTATTGCCCGACCCGCAGAGCCCATAGATCATTATACCGTAAAAGAAAGCATTGACCTCGCACGCCTCTTCTCTTACGATCTTGTCGAACAATTCCTGCGCATCGGAAATCCTGTTTTCGATAATCAAACCGTTTAACAAGGTGCCTAAAGTGAATGCATCGGGAGCAAAACCGCGCTTGAAGAACGAACCCATAATCGAAAACCCTTGATTAACTTGGTTCGAGAGGCAAAAACTGTTGGCGGCGATGTTGAGAGTGTATACATCGACTGAGATCCCCAAATTGCAGATGCGTTTGAAAATGGCAATGGCGGTGGAATATTCTTTGAGGTTGTTGACTGTGCGCGAAAGCAGCCGATTGAAAGTTATTACAGAAGGAAGAGGATTCGTTGTGCTCAGAGTTGCGTACAGATTAAGAGCTTCGAATCGGTCGTTAACATTTTGCAGATCAGAATTGAATTTCTCGAGAAAATTGCGATCTGCGACGGATATTTTACCGAAATCACGAATCTGAGAGAGAAAAAAACCTAATCGGCGACGAAACTTACAATTTGGGGAAGAAGAAGAAGAAGAAGTGAGAAAACGCCCAAATCGAATTCCGTTTAACTTCATTTCTTTGCTGCAGATTTTAGAGAGAGGTATGAATAAAAATCAAATCTTTGTTCTTCATTCATTTAGCGGCGGATTTGGTGAACTAAACAGTAAACACCACCTGGATTTAGCAATTCTGGATTATATATTTGCAGATTATAAATTTATTATTGCAAAAATTACAGTCGCTCCGTTAAGATCAAATTATGAAAAATCCATCATATTTAGATTACCCTCTTAATTATGAATTTTCTTATACGTCCATCCTTGCGGTGTCAAATTTAGTAAAATCTTCTAAATTATATGGAATATTCTTTATTTTGTTGCCACTTTATCCCATTCGAGCTCCACATTTTGAAGCATGATGATCAAAAGATGTGTTTCTTGGCTTGTATATATACCAGATTCTGATGCATCAGAAATTGCATTTTTATACAAAACGAGTACAAGTAAGAGAATATTCCACAAAATCTAGAATATTATATTAAATTTGACATTATAAGGGTAGAAATGTAAGAAGATTCAAGTTGAGGGGAAGATGTAATATCCAAACAAAATGAGTTTTATTGGACCATACCTCAGGAGGGGTTTTGTAATTTACCCTAATTATTAAAAATAGTTTTGGGCTTCTTGTAACAAATATTTCAGTGTTGGTCCAATGAAGCTCGAGCCCAATTCTCTCTTCTTTTTCTTTTGTTCTTTCTTTTTTGACAAGGCTGATAATAGTAATATTTAGGGTAAATTACAACCACCCCTAAGGTATGGTTAAATTACAAAACTTCCCTCTCGTTTGGATAATTACAACCACCCCCCTCAACTCCTCAAATTTAGTGGAATCTTCGAGATTATATGGAATATTATTACTTTTGTACCCGTTTTATCCATTTGAACTCTACATTTTGAAACAAGATGATCATAATATGTGTTTTTTGGCTTGTATATATCAGATTGTGGTGCATCAGAAACTGTATTTTTACACAAAACGAGTACAAACTAGAGCACATTCCACGAAATCTAGATGATTATGTTGAATTTGATACCATAAGGGTGGAGGTGTAAGAAAAAAAAATATAGTTGAGGGATAGATGTAATTACCCAAACAAGAGGGTTTTTTTTTGTAAATTGACCATACCTCAAGGGCGTTTGTAATTTACCCTAATATTTATCATGTCTATTTTCTTAAAGAAATTGGATAAATCACTCATATTTGTTAAGGACAAAAGTCAAAATTGGATTGCAAAAATTGTTGACTTGTTTTTACTTTTAACACCCAAAGTCCAAAAAGGCTGTCATATATAGTGAAGTGAACCTAATAAATTATGTTAAACAAATTAGGTTTTCTCCAATTTATTTTTCTTTTTCTATTAAATCCTAATTGACTTATTATGAAGTCCAAAAAGGCTCCCCACAAGAGTTTTGATTTTCACATTTTATTAATGTTTTTCATTTCACATTGTATGTATAGTATGAGTGGAAGGCTCCTCACAAGAGGTTTGATTTTCACATTTTATTAATGTTTTTCATTTCACATTATATATATAGTATGAGTGGAATTACACTGACTATATTTCTCACTAAGGCCTCGTTTGGTTGGTAATACAATTTATAATAATATAATATTTACGGATTAAATCATAGGACAAGTTAATGGAATACCAAACATCAAACAAAATTCAATTATTTAGTTCATAATAATTAATTTTCACAACCAACGGACATATGAAAGATTAAACATTTAGATACAATGATTATTGAATAGGGTAAATTACAACCACCCTCTGAGGTGTCGTCAATTTACGAAAAAAATCCATCTTATTTGGATAATTACATCTACATCATCAATTAATGATTTTTTCTTACACCTCCATCCTTATGGTGTCAAATTCAACATCAACATCTAGATTTCGGTGGAATGTGCTCTAGTTTGTACTCGTTTTGGGTAAAAATACAGTTTTCTAATGCACCACAATCTGATATTTATAAACCAAAAGACACATATTATGATCATCTTGCTTCAAAATGTGGAGTTCGAAAATGATAAAACGTGTACAAAAGTGAATATTCCATATAATCTCGAAGATTTCACTAAATATGACACCGCAAGGGTGAACGTGTAAAAATATTTATAGTTGAGGGGTGGTTATAATTGGAGGACAATTTTCGTAATTTGACCATACCTCATTTGAGTGGTTGTAATTTACCCTTGTTGAATATATCTTTTATTTTGAAGTTAAATATAAAATATTTTTTTAAGAACAAAATTTGGTAGGTAAGTGGCACTGATAAAACTTGAAAATATATTCAAAAGTAATCGATCTAATCTCATCTCGTGACTTTGTCTGCCACATCATGTTCTGGGTTAATCAAATATTAGTTAAAAGACTTTTATGCCATTGTTTATGGTCAAATTTTAAATAAAACGGTCAAGATGTTTTTATTTGTTTTTTTAATTTTATTTGGTATACTTTTGCATATTCAATTTCGACATCTATTCTAATTTAGTAACTATTTCATATTTTTATCCCACAAAGGTTTTATCTATTTACGCCCAGTGAAGGTTACACCAGGTGATTTTTTACCGTTGATCTACATATACCAATGTGAATGTGTGCAGTGTGTGTTTGTGTGTATATGATTGGTAAAAATCTACCCGATGTATTTCACCCGGTGTAGGATCTCAAAAGCCAATATTGTATGCATACTTAATGAATGATTATTTATATAATTTTATAATACAAAACTATACAATATTGTTTACCAAGTGTAACATCTCATATATCGTGCACAACCAACATATACACACAATTTAATGAAAATAAATGTACACGAAAAATCAATAAAATTTACAATTTTTATCCATCAATAATAGATTAAAATAAATAAATAAAAGATTTTAAGAGTCGAGTTCGTCATAAAATTTGATACCATAAGAACTATCCATTCCCTAAACAATATAAATATACATTAAGGGTAAATGTCACTTACTCCCCTCTGATTTGAACTTTGTGCACGTGAACGCCTTCTACTTTCAATATAATACGATTATTCACCAAAGTGAGAAATATAATTTTTTTTATATATTTTTTTTTTAATTTGAAAATGGGTTTAATAATATTTATGAGTCAAAAAAGCCGGTGAACATTAAAACTCCATTATCAAAAAATACACACACTACTACACACTAAATACACACACACTGACACACAAAACAGGCAGCCAGCTGCCTACCCCTCTTGGCTCTCCCTATATATATAGAACAACCAACTCTGCTGGATTTCCACACTCCCATTTCCTTGATCCGCTCCGAATCTTTTCGTGAATTCTCCCCCATTTTTTCAGGTAACTATTTTATCCTTTTTGCATGTTTCGATTCGTTTGCCGTATCTCGATTTCCTTCTCTCTCTCCGATCAAATTTAATTTTCTGTAGAAAAATGTAATTTCGGTGCTGATTCATATTCACATGAATGAACTTCGTGCTTAATTTTGCTTTTCCGCCGTTTCTGGATTTCTTAGATCTAATTTTCTGTGACCGGTATTGCGATTTTGGAGGTGTTTGTTTACTGGGTCGTTTTTGTATGCCTGAGATCTATACGTGTGTGTGTGTGTGTGTGTGTGTGTTTGTTTAATGTGTTTTTTTTTCAGAATTTTGAAAATTAATTTTGAATTGATTATATCACCTGAGAGCGTTTTTGTTTATGTGAATCAATATGATTGTTAGAATTTTGAGAGATTTTGAGGATCATGCAGAAAGCGTTGTTTCCTATGTAGTATGTGCAATCCTCATTTTTTTTTTTGATTCGTTATATATTTTGTCACCAATTTTGATGGAATTCGTTTAACAGGCATTAATCTATTCGAAAGTTGATCATGGCTCCAGCTGCAGCAAACGATTCGATTAAGCCTAGAGGTAACTGGTTTGCTTTTTTCTGTGTGTGTGTGTGTGTAAAGTTCAATGAATCTAGCTGCAATACTGAGTAATGACTTTTTGACTGGATCTTGGTGTTTTGGATTAGTTATGTTTCATATTTAATTTAGTCTTGAGTTATGTATGTTCCATACCGAGTTTAAGACTTACACCAGTGGTTTATGTAATTTTTATATATCAGAAGTGTTTTTGTGTATGATACTTTGTCTTCATCTAGTGAAACGATCATGATTTGTTTTTCAATAAGAGAATAAACCCTTTCAAGAAAATCAGTTAACATTATCTACGAAATGAAATTAACTGCCACAAGATTTATTGTTTAACAGTTACTCGTGTTCTTGTCAAACTCTAGACGGTTAACATCTTTTCTATATAAAGAAACAGAATATCGTTGGTCATGCTTCTGCTCAAGTTAAAGTTTGTGTAATAGATCAATTTCCCTATATGGATCACTTGGTCTTATTTCTTGCAATTTTCTTAGGACTATCTTGAACAACTTAAAAGCTCGTAGTTGCTTTGTTTACATTTGATAATATAATCTTGATAAGGTTTATTTCATTTCCCCTATTAGATGTTTGCATTGTCGGAGTCGCCCGAACACCAATGGGTGCATTTCTTGGTTCTCTTTCATCAGTACCCGCAACCAAGCTCGGATCCGTTGCTATCGAGGGTAAGATCACAAACTTACCCCTTCCATTTTTTTTAACTGGAAAGGTCCTTCGTTTAGCACTTTGCATCTATGGTTTTGTAATTTGTTCTTTCTACTTATGGTAAACTTTCAGGTGCTCTGAAGAGAGCAAACATTGATCCATCACTTGTAGAAGAAGTTTTCTTCGGAAATGTTCTGAGTGCAAACTTAGGACAGGCTCCGGCCAGACAGGCCGCATTAGGCGCAGGGATCCCTAATACAGTTGTCTGCACAACTGTCAACAAAGTCTGTGCCTCTGGAATGAAAGGTTTGTCTTCATATCATTGAAAAATCGTAACTCCCTTAAGGCCTCGTTTGGTTGGTTCGTAAGATTAGCCATGATTAATTAAAATAATTGAACCTCATTCAATGTTTGGTTAGTCCAATAACTAATAGGAATTATTTTCTTCTTCTTTATACGTGATGCTGAATATTATGTTTTTCTTTTGTTAATACAGCAACTATGTTAGCGGCACAAAGTATCCAGTTGGGAATTAATGATGTCGTAGTGGCTGGAGGCATGGAAAGCATGTCTAATGTCCCAAAGTACCTTGCAGAGGCAAGGTTGGTACTCTAATTCAAAATGGACATGATTTAATTTTTTTATTTTTATTTTATTTTATATATGTTTTTTTATGTTTTGTATGTGCTTTAATTGCCTCATCCCTTTATTTGAGTGAAATGCGTTTCTTTATCCTTATTCTTACTACGAGAGTTACTAGCTGGATGTAGACAAAATGGTGATGCATGTATATTTAATAAATGGATTCTTATTTCTTCGACATTATTTAATACATTGTATATTTACCCGAGTTTTTTTTTTGGCATTTTTACAGAAAAGGATCTCGACTTGGACACGATTCTCTTGTTGATGGAATGTTGAAAGATGGACTGTGGGATGTATACAGTGACGTCGGTATGGGAGTTTGTGCTGAATTATGCGCTGAACACCACAGTATTACAAGAGAGCAGCAGGTTTGATTACACTCATTGTTAGTTTTCAATTTTTTTTTTCAATATTTTATAAATTAGTTTGTTCCAATTTTAATGCGCGACTTTCATAAAAAAATTATACAGGATGATTATGCAGTCCAAAGCTTTGAACGTGGAATTGCTGCTCAAGATGCTAGTGCCTTTGCATGGGAGATTGTTCCGGTAATATAACAAGACTTTTGCTTCTCTGAAATATCTCGTTTCTTCTATATATTTTCGTTATTGTTAAAAAAAATGAAAAATTGTTTGGTCGTAATAATAAGTATAATATTGTGCGTGCAGGTTGAAGTCTCTGGGGGCAGAGGAAGACCATCCACCATTGTTGATAAGGATGAAGGTCTAGGAAAGGTGAATTTACCAATCATTCCTCAGCACACACACACACACACACACACACACACACACATATATATATATATATATATATATATATATATATATAAATAAATAACTTATAAAAATGAACCATTTTATAGCTGTTATCCAAACTTTTTTCTACCCCTAAGTTGACTTTGCCAGCTTCTATGATTTGATAGCCCTTTAATTAACAAGTTATTAAAAATATAAAATGACAATATATATATATATATATATATATATATATATATATATATATATATATATATATATATATATATATATATATATATATATATATAATGTTATAACTCATTGATACTAAATATTTTATATTTTTATGGTCAGTTTGATGCTGCAAAGTTGAGGAAGCTACGACCAAGTTTCAAGGAAACTGGCGGTACTGTGACAGCTGGAAATGCGTCTAGCATAAGGTACTTGATATTTTCATTTTTTCATTTCCACACTGATTTGATTATTTTGATATACTTTTTCGATTTGATTTTCTGTTGAGTTGTGGTTTTTGAACTGAAAAATCTGAAAGATTTCATTCATGCTCCTCTAGATCGTCTATAAATATTTTTGAAACGAGCTTATTAATTATCTTACATATTCAAGGAACTTCACATTTACTCTGAATTTTATTTATTTTTTATTCTTTTTTTTTTGGTCCCATTGTTATAAGGAATGACTTAATCTTTTTACTTTATTTATTTCAGTGATGGTGCTGCAGCTCTTGTTTTAGTAAGTGGAGAGAAAGCTCTCAAGCTTGGCCTTCAAGTCATTGCAAAGATCTCTGGATATGCCGATGCCGCTCAAGTATGTATAAACAAACAATTATATTTATTTACTTATTTAAGTTTTAAATGTCGATTCTTAATCGAGCTAATTTGTTTGCAGGCACCAGAACTATTTACAACTGCTCCAGCTCTCGCAATTCCCAAAGCAATTTCAAATGCTGGTCTAGAAGCATCTAAAATAGACTACTACGAAATCAACGAAGCCTTTGCGGTATATTTGTTATTATGCTTTTCCATTTAAATAAGGAAAATAAATCAGCAATTAAAATACTTGGCATCTCATTCCAAAAACATATGATCCCATGCAGGTCGTAGCTCTCGCAAATCAGAAGCTATTGACTCTTAGTCCGGTTAGTCCTCGATTTCAAGCTTTCGAGATGTTTGAGTTCGAATGAGAACTATATATATTATCGAATTTTATTGCAATTTTTCTAAATATTAATATATTTTTGCAGGAAAAAGTTAATGTACATGGTGGAGCTGTATCTCTGGGACATCCCCTTGGTTGCAGCGGAGCTCGTATATTGGTCACACTTTTAGGGGTAAATTTTTTTTTTCTTCGCTCGAGCGCTAATTTAATCCATCTGATTTAATAAGCATAATAAATCAAGAAATTGGAATTTTATAAATTAAATGTCGATTATATCATCTCAGGTATTGAAGCAGAAGAATGGGAAATATGGAGTCGGTGGTGTTTGCAACGGTGGAGGAGGTGCTTCGGCCCTTGTTCTTGAGCTTCTGTAATAATTTCATTCAACTTATTTTTGGTAAGTGTAATTTTAGTAAACAAGGAAGTTTTTTTTTTTTTTTTCGTAATTTGTCCGATGTTAAAGGTCTAGTACAAGACTACTAACCGAGGATCTCTATTGCAGATTTGTTTTCAGGCAACGTAACCTCGTACTAAATTGAATGCTGTAGCAGAATTTGAAGAGATGGGATACAGCAGAGGACACTAGACTTTGTTTTGTACCAAGTTTCAGTTTAGATGAACTTTGTTCTTTGGATTTGTTTTTCGGTTTCATTTCGGTATTTTTAAGCCAATAATAAATTGTGAAGGTGCTTAGATTTGTAGATGAGAATGTATTTCCTAAAAACACAGATTTGCAGAGTGTATTTTCTCAATAAAATTTTCTTTTTTAATCAATATCTAGTCCGATGGGTCGGGTGACCCGGCCCGGATGAGAAAACGGATCAGACCCACATTTTTATTCGATGTCAACTTCATTAGATGTAGTATAGATTTGACCTTATGTTAGGGTTGCATCAAACTCGCATTCCATTGACAAAAACAACAAAAAGATCGATATATATTAATACGTGGCAAAACAAAATAATATTCAAAACAACTTAGAATCTATCTCCAGAGAAAAACCAAGAAATAACAATTAAGGATAGCAAATACGATAAGAAAATCGGCACCTTTGACTTCCCTTTTGAGCATAAGCTATACATGCTCTCACATCGAGTAATCCAACAAATAGATTTTACGATGCTAAGTTATGAATGAATGAATAACGAGGAAAAAGAAAAAATTTAGACTCGAGAAGTTCCAAGCTTTCGGTCAAAAAGACGTTGAAGAAGATAAACCTGAAGAGAACTAACTCCAACAAGTGCTAATGATTCAAAAATTGCCTTGTATATTGCTCTCTGGCTCATCGCTTCATTAACTGCACCCCATTGCAAAACAAACATAACATACTTGAATCAAGAAAGTAGAAGAAAAAAAATTAAAAAAAAATGTTTATATATACACATATATTCATCCTTATTAGCAAATATTATAGTAATAATTTTACACTGAGAATTATATTACATCCGCTGATGAATAATATTTAAAATAAAATGCGAAGAGCGTAGAATAAGTTTATTATTTGCTTACCAAGTGCTTGGCGGTCCGTTTGTGCCTCTAACCAGTGTTGTTCAAATTGGATATTGTAAAGAGCTTCTTCTAATTTGGAAATTTGTTCCAGCATGGGGTTGAAATGTTCTGCATACAAAGATAAAAATCTCACATACAGTTAGATAATCGGAATATAAAATCTGCTGAAAATATTACACACACTAAATAAGTAGAATCCTAACAAAAGATCCATACCATCTTTTGCATGTTGATCAAAGTGCATAAAATGGCCAACGTGTATATCAAAATCAATGGTTTCATGAAAAGGGGACTTGTTTGTGAAGCAAAACCGATAAACGCCTCTCATTTGAGCCATAAACTCGTATTTGTCACTTGTCTTGTCATGGAACTCATGGATCTTCTTACCATCTGGTCCTTTTATCTGATATATGATTACAACATAATTATAATTGAAAATAAGGTACTAAAATAAGGCACATTTGCAATATCGATTGAAGCTCTAGCAAGATAAAACCTAGAGGATGAGCCAAATATTATCATAACATTTATAAATATATGGTACAATATTGATGACAAATACTAAGCACGATTTATCCATGCCACTTCTGCAAGATTATTATTGCACGAGTATGTATATACATAATATTATGATAAAATATAAACCATGTAAAAGATATTTCTTCATCATCATCACAGAAGCATGTACTTTGCAGTTATATCTACATATTCTACAGACATAAGAAGTGTTGTCTTCTACAAGCGAAAAAAATATTACATAGTTTCATGTTTCGTCAGTTCTCTGAGTTCTCTGATTTCAGAGGCTCTAAGTATATTTAGAAAGATCTCTGTTACGTTTTGTTGCGATATACTGAACATATTGGTGTTACTGAATTTACAAATTTACTTGGTTGGTTTATAAATGAAATTCTACTTCTATATATTATATTCCACCTCCCAAACTTACGATATGATTGGTGTAATTGTACGGTTAAGAGTAGTTCTATAGAGCATTTATATTCTAGTTACAATCTAGAAGGTAAGTATAATTGAAAATTCATAGGGAATCTTACAATGAGGCCATGTTTTTCATATCTTTATGGAGAACTCGAACAAAAGTATTACGTCTTTCATGAATTTTGCACATCCAATGCAAGCATAATCGGCAGAGATATTGATCAAACAAACAAGTTAACAACTCATATTGAACAAATTACACACATTTTGAAATCAAACAAGATCAAGAAATCCAAATGCATACAAACCAGCTAATAAAAAAAATAAAAAAAATTGTTACCAGGAGATCGACACCGTCATCGGCGTAATGCCATGAAACATCGGCTTTGATGACAACAAAAGAAAGGCGAACGGTGTCGGCCTCGTACTGAACATTGTGTGACAAACACTCCTCTTTGTCTATCACAAATCTGATCCCGAACCCTCCTCGAAATTCCAACATTAACCATATTATCATCATTAAAAACCCTTTCCTCAATAACATTCTTGAACACCCAATTCCCATCTGCACCCTTCATTAAAAAAAATTTTAAAAAATAAAAAAAAAAATCAAATATGCATGCATTAAATGTGAATGGAACAAAGATATACCAAAAGTTTCATGAAACTTACTGTCTGGTTAATCGAACGGAATTTTGTTGCTGTTGTTGGGTTTTCGCCTGAGGTTAATTACTTCTCTAACTGATTCGATTTGGAATTTTAGACACGTTTCTTCTAAATTATTATCAAATTCCTTTTACACACGTTTCTGATTTTATTAAAATTGTTTTTTAAGTCCAATTTTTTAAAATGCAATGTTTAAGTTTTTAACGAAATAAAATTTTGACTTTAGAAAAACAATTGATTTTTTTCTTTCGAAAAATGCTAATTTCGATCTGTCGTCCAATTTTCACCCGTACGAGTTAAGATTTAAGAATCCATCAATTTAAGGGCTCATACTCTCAACTTTACAATAGTTGAATAACATTAGAAAATCGAACAAAGAAATGCCATTGGTTTGTTTCAAAATATAATAAATTTCATTATTTTTTGCTTCTTTTCTTTCTCAAGCTAAACATTTTCGTTACGAGTTCTTTCTGTGTTTGAAAAAAAAAATGTCCGTTTGGCATACTAGCAGTGGCGGAGCCAACATAGTGTCGGGGGGCATGATCCCCCTCAACATTTCTCAAATCCGTGTTATTTTATATAGAAGTATAAAAAAATAGCGTATAATAATATTAACGGCCCCCTCTAGAATTTGTTTAATGCATCCGGCCCTCCCGTACTTAAAATCCTGGAAGATTCAAGAACACCACCATTCTTATGGTGAAAACGAAACAAATCTAACGTCAACAAAAATAGTACACTTGTAGTAAACACAGTCGAAACTATGGAATCAAAAGACGATATATATATATATATATATATATATATATATGTATCAACTCAGTTGCTGCTCAGAACCACTTCCATCCAGTAGCCCCTGAGAGGCCAGATGAGCCATATATTGCTACAACATCATAAACAAGATTTAACAAATATCAGTCGAATAGAATTATTTGAAAAAACGAAATGCATTTATATATCCAATTACACGAGTAACAGTTTCCGCAGTTAATCAATCTTTACCGTATGCGCAATCTCAATACTTCCCGTAAGAATCACCAAGTTAACTAAAAAAAACACGAACTAAAATGGACATAATGAAAATACTACGAAAACTAATTATCTCGTTTGGTTAATGAGTAATAAATATACTAGGTCGAATAATTTAACAGAAAAGAAGCTAACAACGTTTTTCTACTAAAGGCAGAGCAGTTTATGAGGAGAGATATGTTTCGATTTCAAGAATGCACCAAAAAGCACAAGGCATATGAACTAATATAGGAACATAATTTTATAAAATATTATTAACTTACTCCGTGATAAGCATATGGTGATTTTCCTTGGCGTTCGAAATGTTTAGCCAAAATGCTCCATTCGATTGGTCCCCACTCCTCTAGTTCAAAGCAGTTCCCAAGTGCAGCTTTATATAACTACAAATTCATATTTAAAACCTCAATTAGCCAAACTCCATACTCAAACAAAACATAGCTTTAAAGTTTCTGGGTCAAGATTATCAGAGTAAATAAACTAAGGATTAAGGAAAACGGAAAGCTGCAGTAATTTCGGTTTAGTGAGGTGCTACTCTGCTTAATAAAATCATTAAATTTCATCAAACACTGTTCATTAATTATATTAAACAGGGCAATATGGCAATGTAAAACCCCATAAAATGTTTGTCTTTGTTCGATAATTCAAATCATACCTTTGCTTGATCAGTGAGAAGCTCAGTGCCAGCAGGATAAGATGCGTAGAATTGGTCAGCTCTCGAGTATCCGGCTCTCGTCCTGCATCAACAATTTACCCAACGACATAAAATTTGACTCTATATGTATAACAAGTGCAATTAAACTATAAAGGAACAAGAAGATAATGTAACAGCACTTTCTGTGCTTAATAATAAATCCAACAAAGTTCTATTATGAACGAGTAAAAAATTATGCACAACAAACACAAATCATATTTTAACGAAACCAATTCTATGGAACGAACACAGCACCAAAAGGCTTTGACGAATAAAAAAAAAAATTATATGGGATTCTAAAGAGCTACCATTATCATCAGTTCCTGAGTTCAAATTGACCCGTATAAAATCACCTCCCAATTACCAGTAATCAAACATTACACTGTCGAATTAACTTTAGTTTAATAAGCGTAATCCCGATACACTTCTTTAAAAGTAGAAATAGAGCAGAATATTTATATTTAAGAACCAATATTTCAGGACATCGATTTCTAGTCCAAT